>JBAKBP010020503.1:0-42448 GCA_037953745.1 Lithodes maja | reverse complement strand
ATGGCGGTAGGCTGGCGTATGGCGGTAGGCTGGCGTATGGCGGCAGGCTGGCGTAGTTAGCTTACGATACTGAAACCAAGAAATGGAAATAAAGGAAAAACGTAATTGACGTTGATAGTTGTCATGACGCAAGTTCGCCATCACTGGATCCATATAACGTTGGTATAGTTCACCATGACATAGTCATAGTTTTGCATTATCCGATTCCAGATGACGTGAGTATAATGGATTCATGACGGTATAGTTCCGCATTTTGTATTTCAAATGGGGGAACACCATGACGTATTCATAGTATGGCATTATAAGAATATATATATTTATACCTTGGGGCTCTTTGGCCAAACACCCTGGGGAACAAGAACAACACAACAGGGAAGGGGACAAGAAAAAAAAATATATATATATATACGGTATATACCTTTATATAAAAAATAAATAAAATAAAATAAATCCCAATATATATAAAATAACTATATAAATACTCGATTATGGGCCCTGCCCTTGCTCTGGACCTAGGGGGTGGTCCCATAGACACCCTGGGGAACAGGAACAATAAAAAAAAAATATATAAATGAAACAAAATTATAAATAAAATAAAATGATAGGCCTATAAATAAAATAAATAAAAACTATAGTAAATAAAAATATATATAAAATAACTATAAATACTCGATTATGGGCCCTGCCCTTGCTCTGGACCTAGGGGGTGGTCCCATTGACACCCTGGGGAACAGGAACAATAACAAAAACAAATATATAAATGAAACAAAATTATAAATAAAATAAAATTATAGGCCAATAAATAAAATAAATAAAACCTATAATAAATAAAAATATATATAAAATAACTATATAAATACTCGATTATGGGCCCTGCCCTTGCTCTGGACCTAGGGGGTGGTCCCATGGACACCCTGGGGAACAGGAACAATAAAACAAATATATAAATGAAACAAAATTATAAATAAAATAAAATGATAGGCCTATAAATAAAATAAATAAAAACTATAATAAATAAAAATATATATAAAATAACTATATAAATACTCGATTATGGGCCCTGCCCTTGCTCTGGACCTAGGGGGTGGTCCCATTGACACCCTGGGGAACAGGAACAATAAAATATATATATATATATATATATATATATATATATATATATATATATATAAATGAAACAAAATTATAAATAAAATAAAATGATAGGCCTATAAATAAAATAAATAAAAACTATAATAAATAAAAATATATATAAAATAACTATATAAATACTCGATTATGGGCCCTGCCCTTGCTCTGGACCTAGGGGGTGGTCCCATTGACACCCTGGGGAACAGGAACAATAACAAAAACAAATATATAAATGAAACAAAATTATAAATAAAATAAAATGATAGGCCTATAAATAAAATAAATAAAAACTATAATAAATAAAAATATATATAAAATAACTATATAAATACTCGATTATGGGCCCTGCCCTTGCTCTGGACCTAGGGGGTGGTCCCATTGACACCCTGGGGAACAGGAACAATAACAAAAACAAATATATAAATGAAACAAAATTATAAATAAAATAAAATGATAGGCCTATAAATAAAATAAATAAAAACTATAATAAATAAAAATATATATAAAATAACTATATAAATACTCGAGTATGGGCCCTGCCCTTGCTCTGGACCTAGGGGGTGGTCCCATTGACACCCTGGGGAACAGGAACAATAACAAAAACAAATATATAAATGAAACAAAATTATAAATAAAATAGAATGATAGGCCTATAAATAAAATAAATAAAAACTATAATAAATAAAAATATATATAAAATAACTATATAAATACTCGATTATGGGCCCTGCCCTTGCTCTGGACCTAGGGGGTGGTCCCATTGACACCCTGGGGAACAGGAACAATAACAAAAACAAATATATAAATGAAACAAAATTATAAATACACTAAAATGATAGGCCTATAAATAAAATAAATAAAAACTATAATAAATAAAAATATATATAAAATAACTTTATAAATACTCGATTATGGGCCCTGCCCTTGCTCTGGACCTAGGGGGTGGTCCCATTGACACCCTGGGGAACAGGAACAATAAACAAAAAAATATGTAAATGAAACAAAATTATAAATAAAATAAAATGATATAAATAAAATAAATAAAACTTATAATAAATCACAATAAAGAAAAATAGGCCTATATATAAAATAACAATAGAAATACTCGAATATATATATTATATATAAAATAAAGATAGGCCTAGCCCAAGCCTAAACATATAAAATATCCCAGCTGTGAGGAAAAGGTAAAAGGTCAAGGAGTGCTGACCCGCCGCGGGCAAGTAATTATGGGATTAGCTTAGGTACTTTACCCAGACATCTGTGGCTGTCCAAAGGTTCACTGCTGTAGTGTAGTGTACAGTGGCGCAGAAAAGTCTTGGATTTTTTATGTCAGGCTATTTACCCTGACATATTTGTACTTACCGTGACATTTTTGTCAAAAAAATTTGTTTATTATCTATCCACACTTCACTGTTAGTTACTTGACTCAAATAAAACTGTGTATTCACTAAAAATTGCCCAAATTGGGCATAAAATAATGCCAAAAATGGGCAAAACACAACTATATTTCGTAATTACAGCTTTATCATACTTCGTATGTAGTATTTATTCATAAATATATTGGTCTTTCAAGTGAAAATTAAGGTTTTAGGGCAATATATATACGACACACACGTATAGCCTAGCTTACATTCGTAATCACAAACCTAACATAAGTTAGGAATGTGACTACGAATGCTTACTACACTAACCCTACAAATATGATATAAATAATATTATTATTCACAGTTCACAACACTTCCACTGGGTCCATTCTAGCTGCCTAAAAACCACATGGCTGGCTATGGAGAGGCGAACAACGAGGCACAAAGTCACAAATCACGAGTAATCACAAACATAATATAAGTTAGGAATGTGACTACGAATGCTTACTACACTAACCCTACGAATATGATATAAATAATAGTATTCACAGTTCACAACACTTCCACTGGGTCCATTCTAGCCGCCTAAAAACCACATGGCTGGCTATGGAGAGGCGAACAACGAGGCACAAAGTCACAAATCACGAGTTATATACATAAATTATAAATAGATAGCCACAAATTGATGATACACTGCCTCTTAGTACATAAATAATCAAGATTTGCCCGCCTGAAACCCGCTCCATGGCGGGCAATGGAGGCGAGACGAGATTTAAAGGTCCGGGAGTACTACCTCACAGACTGGCGGCCGGCTCACAACTGGTGAAACAAAGCCCCACACTCCTCACACAGGGATGCTAGGGGGTTGCCAGATATTTCATTTTGTAACTTACTGATGGCTAACTTACCAGCCAAAAATGCGTCCAAATCGCGTCATAAACTTATTTACCACGAATATTTCTAACTTACGGGTGGCATTATGACGCGATTGCATCATACGACCACTCTTCGAGGGGTGGCGTTATGACGCGATCGCGTCCTAAAAATGCGAGAGGGTTAATCATCATAAAATCCCGAGTTTGATAAGCAATCTAATTTTCTAAATCAAACAAATTGAGCTTCTAAGCTTATAAATAACTCATTTTGGGCACAGCCCGGCGTAAACAGCGTCTAGGTTTGTCCTTAAACCCACTTGTAGTTCTGTGTAAGGGGTAGTTCCTCTCTCGTACTGGGATACATACGATCCCCCCCTTTTTTTTTTTCTTTAGCCTTTCTTGGCGCAACTATCACAGTACCTATAAACTAGGAATACAAGAACACACAACAGTAGTGTGCCCACGGGCATACTTATAACATTTTTTTTTTTTTTTTTTTAAAGAAATTTTTGTTTAGTTTGTATAGAACACAGGGAAGTAACTATTGCCATGACAAACTGTCGCGACGGCACTTCCCTCGTCTATTACCGAGCCCTGCCTTCGCGGCGAGGATCAGCGCTTAACTATAGACATTATGGTGAAAGGTTGATCTTATATCTAAAACTTAATTTGGCCCAACTGGCACCTAGACATCATGGGGAAGGTTGAACTTAACTCTACAATATAGAATACCATACACCCTAACCAGCACCTAGACATTATGGTGAAGGTTGATCTTAACTCTAAAACATAATATACCATGCACCCGGGGCCAGAGAAGGCTCAGGGAGAGCGCGGCTAGTTACTTAAGGGGAGCGTCCGGCTCATACTCGTAATAGTGCTCAAAACGGCAATATTGCGCAACCCGATATATGGCATCATCACCCATCCCTCTGTCTTCAGTTAAAATCCTGAGGCAATATTCCGTCTGGAAGCATGTTATTTCTGGGCTAGTTTAAAGTTTTCGCGGGTCGCGGGTTGCGCAGACGCGTAGAAAATGCATTATGGGTTTCGGATCTGCAAAACAAAAAAACTAAAACCATGAATTTTTGGTGAAAATATGACGTTCTTAGATATTTTGCCTAACAGTATCTGGTACTCAACCCGGGAAACAACGAAGGGTGTGGTGGTGGTGGAGGAGAAAGAGCAGTGTGGTCCAAGCCGCGAGAGAGGTAGGGTGCGGCTGGCCGGCTGGCTTGCAACAGCTCTCGTGCCTTAGTACCTCACGTAAGAAAGTTCACTTGTCGGCGCAATTCTGACGTAACCAAATATGCTACAACAATGTTTCTGGTGTCATTGGAAAGGGCATGAAATTCTCTACAACTCCACGTCGCCATTTGTTTTTATTTCTTTCCCATTTCGACACACAACCCCGAGACATTTGTCACCTAATTTGTACCTAATTTGTACCTAATTGTAAATGCCCTAATTCTACAATTAGATACGAAATGGAAAAAGTATCGACGTACAATTGAAACTACACCTATTGTTAGTACCCCCAATGCATTAAAACAATCAAGCAACAACATTTAAATGAGATTTTGATTTTACAAAAAGTCATAAATTTACACACCTAACTCAAAAAATAATTGTCCTAGAGAATTAAAATTTTGGAAATTTCTTAGTTGTTAGGTCCCCTATACGTGTACAAAATTTTATGAAATACAGACAAAATCCACTGACACGTTCTAGAGTAAAGCCGGACGCCCCCCTTAATAGAGTAATGGTCTGGCTAATCGCAGGGTATCCTACGGCTGGACCGTTTGGTAAGGTCATGAGGGATTGAATGGGAAAGGGAGTTTCCTGTGAAAGGATGAGTTATAAAGAACTAAAATGGCCTCGGGACTAACCGGGCCGAAATGAGGTTGGGGAGCCCTGACCAAAGGCATTAGCCACCAGGATTGCAGACACATGTACGTGTCCGTAAGATCAAGTGAAGCCTGTCAGCGGCCAGGAGTAAGAGAGTGCAGATATGATTCTATAAGGCATACAAGGACGAGTGTCCTAAAGGGCTCCCTTTGCTGACAATGGAACTTGAATAGAGGTTGGAAATAATGACCCCAGCCGGCAGTGGCTGTTTTGTAAAAAATTGTGTGACACGCTGCTGAGCCGACTCTGACCCCGGGAACCATCTTCCGGGTGTATACCGCTAGGTTAAGTAGGGAGACAGGCCCCAGCCCATTGGAGATAGGAAGAAAAAGACCCGCCGGGGTGATTTCCTATTTCCAACGGCGGGGGGCGATCAGTCGGCAGTCAGATGAGCCGAAGACTGGAATGGCTTAGTATAGGGAGGAAAACTGAATTGTTACACCGTACCCATCGTATTTAGTGGGGCCTGTGAGGGGACCGACCTACATTAGCGTGGGTAAGAATCTTTCAGAGACCTTCTCGCCCCGTTAATGAAGAGTTAGTATTTCATTTAAAGGAGGCCAGCTGGCGGGACGGGTGCCTCCGGCTCTCATGTGTTCAATGAAATGGGAGATACACTCCAGATGCGGTCCCGCCGGAGGGTTAATGGTTGTAGCAGAACCGACCCTGGATAGTGGCCGTAGTCCATTGTCCCTACATAATGAGGTTAGTCCCTTATCCCTTATGCAGAGGGAGATTATCGGTCTGTTATGCAACGCCATGTGAGGTAAAATCGCACGACTCTTGGTCTGGCGTGTATGTGTGGACTGGTCCCGGTCAGTCGGACCGAAGACATAAGGGGGCGCTGCCCCCCGTGGGAACTAACACTTGGTCGAACTTCAAAACCCTATTGCGCTAGCATGGCCGAGGGAGGGAGGAAGACAGAGGGAGGACTGGAGCATCATAGATAAAGCCGTCCGGCTGGCTCAGTTGATAGCGTGCCTTAATCCCATCTTGAAGGTCTAGCGTTCAATCCCCGCTCAGATTGAAAAGTTTTTCTGGGATATAGCCGGCGGTTACCATCTCCCCATGAGCAAGGGGGATGGGTAATGGTCTCTGGTAGACTAAAGAAAGCCAAGCGCTTGTGAATCCTCGAAGGAGGAGAACGGGCGCTATATAAGTAACCAGAAGATTATTATTATTATTATTATTAAAGTACATGTGATTCTAACCCCCCTGAGCTGGAGGTTAACCCGGCCGCCTGCCGCCTGGAGCCGACAGGAGAGATATTGGTTTTTCTTGTTCTTCAAGCGCAACATTACCCGAACATCACGTTCCGTCTGTTCATCTATTACTCTCGCATTCAAGACAGGGGAGAACAATATTCTATAGTAAGCATTCATAGGTAACGCTTGAGCCATACCGAGTCTGAGGAGCTGACGTGACCGGACTGCCTCAAACAAGGCTGTTCGAATTTCCGTGAGAGTTCTAGCCGGGGCAGGGAGTAAGTATTGTTGAAAAACGTTAACTAATTCCTGGGTTCGTGGAGAGGGATTCGGCAGAGGTTGGGCAATAGCCTGGGCTGTGTCTCTAGTTAATAGGAAGCTAATAAACGCTCTGTGGGCCTTATCTCTGACCAGAAATTCGCGTTGAAGTTCAATAGGTTCAGGAGTAATGCGTGGCAAGGGAAAATCTTCTGCCGTCAATTGAGGGGGTATAAGAAAATTATAAATAGGGAACGGAACTCCGCCCGGTCGTTGTGCTAGCCAGTCAAACTCGATATTGGGGGGAGGGGGAATTGGGGACAAGGTATTAGATGTAATATCTATAGCAAATTGTTGCAGTTCCTGATTCCACGTTCCCCACGGCCCATCGCCCACTTCACTTGGATTCAACTCCCTTTGGTCTCGATGAGGACCACATCTGTGAAATTTACCAGAAGTCTCCTGCCTTGTAGGCAGAGGACGACAGCCAGTAGGGCTACAACGTTTATGACAAACAGGGCAAATGGGAGTGTCTGGGTGAAGAGGATCCTGGACCGGGGAATCTGCCGGAAGAGGAACCAGCTGACATGGGTTGTACACAAAATATTGAAAATTTGCCAGATCCGGCTTGGCATATATAGGAACCTGCAAGACTGTACCTGTAGCATCTTTGGCCCTATAGACTTGTTTACGGTTCACTTCAATAGCCCACTCCACCGGCATCGGGACCTCCCCTTGTATTGATTTATGCCCCTTACCTTGTGTTACTGCCGTAACCGGAAGCCAGAGCCTTCCCGGTGCTTTAACTACCTGAGACTTTGATGGAACACCCGGCGGGGCCAATGGGGCACCGGGGTGAGAACTGGGGGTAGAAGAGGGACACGGCAGGGTACTCGCCATATGGGTCCTGTCTATTGAGGGGGACAAACAAGGTTGGGTATCCTCCGAGCTTACCGAACTATTCAAATTTAGGTGCTCTTGACTATGAACTGACTCGGTGTCCAACCTAATCAAGTGGGATCTAAGGCCGACAGGAACAATTGCCCAAGGTTCCGCCGGTAGTCCTTGTTTGGGCCCGCCGGCGGAAGGGGAAGTATTATTGTGGGGTTTGAAGCCATCCATGAACTCGAGGTCTCCTAAGCCTCCGAGTTGTGTAGAGGTTGAGGGCCGGACTAATGGATCTGGCAACGAACCTGGGTTAACTTTTACGGCCTGCGGCTGCAACTCTTGCCCAGCAGGTCGGGAATGAATTGGTCTGTCGGATGCCGGGCCCTTGGGCTGCGGGTAGTCAATTATACGGGCCGTTGGTGGCCCGGCGGAGGAGACTGCCAGAGAGGGAATGTCTACATTGCTGTGAGAGGGGGGCCTAGCTGTACTGTGAGGTGGTCCCGGTGCTGAAGTAGAGGTTTGACCCTGTTTAATGGCACACTGACTCACCACCTTATGTAACAATTCATTCAGTTGTACAGTCGTTAACCTTGTGGTAGTGGCTTGTGTCGATGGCCTATCATGTTGGTCTGTCGGTGGCAGCCTGTGTGATAGTGGCCGTTTGTGTCGTATGAGTGTTCATCAGCATCAGACGACTACTAGCCGTAGCCGGGTGGGGCGAACCGCAAGCCGGTGACTTCTGGTCACGCGGCTGAGGTGTTAATGGGTCGGTCGCATTCTGCGAACCTATAACCTTAAGGGCGGCTGTTAAGCCGGGCTGGTCCTTATATTATGGAGCCAGGAGTGTCGCGTGAGACCTTATGGTCGTAACCGCATATGATGTAAGTACACCCGGAGACTGAGTAGAGGTATGAGCCATGTCGTTTTGGTGAGGTTGTTTATGTGACAATACTAACTTAGAACCTTGGAGCCTCGCGTGTACAGATTGTCTCAGTCTAGTGGCAAAGTGAGGGGGGTAGGCGTCCGGCTCAGGGAGACCGGGACTAACACCCTGCGTCCCTGAGGAGGTCGCCGGACCTGCCCACAGTGATTCGGTGAGATCTACTTGTACAGGAGTAGGAGTTACATTAGAAAGTAGCACACGTCGTGGTGGGCTCGAGAGCCGTCGGATCTTGTCAGGCAGATATTCTGTGCTGTCCATGTGCCTCAGGTTGCCCGCCAGGGGAGCCGGTTGGGTAAGGTGTTGGCGGTCCAGTGACATTAAGCGGCTCCTCTTTGCAGGGGGAGAGGAGCTCTGTGTAGATGCCGTGGAGGATGTCGGGGACCCAATGGTCAACAAGGGTATAGGGGAGTTATGTAATTGGTGAGTTATATGATCATCAAAAGAATACAATTGAACTACCCTTAATAATTCTGGGTTATCACATGACAGTTCTTTGTTTGCTACCTGAAAAGCATAGGTTTTAAATTTAGTCTGAACCTCAATGAGTGTGAGTAAACAAGACATGTCTTGAGCCGTTAACCATTCTTCAAACAATTTGGAACAAACCGGACATGTATGAGCTGCCCACAAGAAAGAGTTCCTGTTTAAACACTGAACACATCTGATACATCTGCTATGGGCTGGTATTGGTAGCAAAAGACAAGAGGGGGTCGAGCATACTGTAAACAAAGGCGGGAACGGCGCGGTAGACAGCTATCCTGAGTGTCCACCTGGAAAGAAAATTTCCATTAATCAATGCTCATAAGGATATATAGGGAGAGTCTCACCCATCCTAACCTCCCGGCGTAATAAGAATAGGAGGCCACAGCCTCCTCTTTCTTATGACCCCTAAGAGGGCGTGAATATCCCCCTCCCATGCCCCTGGGTAACATGAGAAGGGTAAACTCCCAACTGAGGACCACTGTTACGGCGTATGCCGTAACAGAGGGAGCCCTTTTACAGCGGACCGCTCTGTGCTCCGTAAAACACATAAGCAGTAGCTGATTAGCTTACGAACTGGGCCGCCGGCAAGGCGGGGTAAAGTTCATTAACACTTAAAGAGCGGCTCACCACATAAGTCGAGTTGAAAAAACAGGCAAAAAACGAGTGAAAAAATGGTGTAAATCGAGTGAAAATGAGTGGGATAGTAATGATCCATACGTCCGATATCTGTGGCCTCCCGGCCCACACTAACTCCAGTTCCCCCACCGCGCGAGAGGATCACAGTGTAACCAATAGTTCGCTAAAAGTGAGCAAGGTAGCAAAATCTGCTAAACTTCCATCTTCGAGGTAACACTGTCAGTGCTCCACGAGTGCTACGTAGCTGTATGTTACGTCAATGTGTAGCGATTTCCACCTAGTTTTCGGCACAATACAGTTCCTTTCATACTGATGGTTGATATAGCAGTCAGAATGGCCTGAAAAGGCCCAAAACGGCCACAGAGGGCCCGCTAAAGAAGGGTTAAGATAAGCGTGCTAGTCAATGGACAACAGTACAGTGTCCGCCGGGGCCTATTACCCACTGGGCCACTGGCACGTCGGGGTAAACGACTGCAGTAACCCCCGTCCAGAACTAGCCAGGCAGAAAGACCGGGGAGGGGGGGGGGGGGGGAGCATGAACGGCGGGTACCGGAGTGTTCCGTATACGAAAACACTACCTACTGGAGGACTCTAAGCTCTCGCAACCGCCGGGAGGCGGAGGCAAAGTCCGAGGGGTTGAAAAGCACTACTAGATCTACATCGGCGTCCGCCGGATTCCCGAGGGACCAGGGACCAGGGGGCAGTGGCGCCGCCACACCCCCAACACAAAGACCCGGCGAGGAAGACCTGAGCTCGTGAACACGCCGGCCCGGCTGACCGACCAACAGGTATAAACCGTAGGCCAGCGAACCCAGCAAAGAGAGGTGGGGGACTCGGAGCAAGGCACAGCCGCGAGGAAACTATACCCTAACCTCACTACTCCGAAGCTAGGAACACGTTGCCGGACTGCCGGAAAGTGGCACACTAACCATAGGGAGACCATAACTCACAGGGGACATAATAAAAAACAATCATAGTAATAATAAAATTCACCCCAAACTAGATAACCTATCGGCTTATCCGGAAAAACCCCACAGACCACACGAAGAACTCAGAACCCTGCCACAAGGGCGAAGAGAAAAAAACCCACGAGGGGCTTCTCCTCGGGCTCAAATGCCGGAGGACGCCCCAACCACGTAGGGCGATCCTAACCCTGGCGCGTCTGCAACAAAGACAGGATCCTTAGACCCTCAAGCCGTCCCTAGGAACAGCAAGAAACTTACAGGAATGCCTCCTAACTAAGTAAAAAAGCAAAAACTAAGGCGCCTAGCAACAATAAAAAAAACACCACACACGTGTGGTGGGAAAATTGAACACAAGGAGAAGCGCCTAAACGTACCCTAATTTTAACACTTCCTGCGGGCCAAATATAACACAACCAGTGCTAGCTAGTCTAAACCTTGCTCACTATCTCCCAGATACATACAAATGAGAAAAGACTCACTAGAGGAGAGCGAGCGTCGAATGAAGCTGGAGCGCGGGGGCACTAGTGTTGATGTTAGGCCCGCGAGGAAGAGAAGGACGAATCGTTGCGATTGGCGAGAGGCGGTAAGAAGCCACAACGCAAGAAAATCCACCGAATGTGGGAAGCTTGTGAATAACAGTGTTAAAGTGGAAATTCTTTTCCCTTCTTTATTCTCTTATTTTTTACGAAGTTTTTTCGTAGTGTGTACCCGATCAAGATGACGACACCATAAGAGAAGTAGCGTTGCACTTATAAAGATGACTGTCTTTCTTCCTCGCGGTGGTTGATTCAAACGACTGACGTGGGTGTTGAATGGAGACTATTATACTAATAAGCAACATCGTCAATGATGGAGGGGCCACTATTAAATATATAAATATATAGTATATATTATGATTGCAAGCATTTTATATGCGTATATATTTTAGAGTGTACAGTAGATTCCTTACGCATGTGACCTTGAAATTGCTTGCGAGTTTGCAATCATTTTATAGGCGTATATTTTACGGTGTACGGTAGACTCCTTACGCATGTGACCTTGAAATTGCTTGCGAGTTTGCAATCATTTTATAGGCGTATATTTCACGGTGTACAGTACATTTCTGACGGTAATACAAGCAACGAAAGATTGAAGATTTGTGATTGGCTGTGGGGACCATAATTATGTACTGTATATATTTTTTTATCAAATATGATATATTTGTGAAATTGTTATATTATCACGACACACACTCTCTCTCTCATATGTACAGGGCACTCCCTACTATAATCTTGTTTTCCTCCCTCCGCCCTTGGGCTGTACCACCAAACAGAATGATGTCCTTGTGGTATTCCTCCTCCTCTCTCTCTTTCTTTACGATACTACAAGCAACGAAGCTTGGCGAAGATTGTGGTATACAATATAAATTTTTATCATTGCTTGTGACTTTGAAATTGCTTGTAACTTATATATATATATATATATATATATATATATATATACAGTATATACTGTATATATATAAATATATAGTATATATTATGATTGCAAGCATTTTATATGCGTATATATTTTAGGGTGTACAGTAGATTCCTTACGCATGTGACCTTGAAATTACTCGCGAGTTTGCAATCATTTTATAGGCGTATATTTCACGGTGTATGGTAGATTTCTGACGGTAATACAAGCAACGAAAGTTTGAAGATTTGTGATTGGCTGTGGGGACCATATGTATATATTTTTTTATCATATATGATATATTTGTGAAATTGATATATTATCACACACACACACTCTCTCTCTCTCTCTCCCTCTCTTTCAAATAAATCATGTCTTATATCGTATAAATACGATAGAATATGACTCTTTTGTGATCTCATATGTCTCTGTGACGTCACGATCTCTCCTACAGCACGACGTAGGACGAGTAGATCGTATATTATAAGATTGTAAATAAGTTAAGTTATAAAAGGCCTAATATGCTATTAAGCAATATTGCCATGGTCTTATGTAGTATATATGAATTTGTCGTATATATTTATATAATTTATCGTATAGAGCAACCTAAATGCGGTACGATAATTTGGGCTCCTGGCGGTTTGCCAAGGCAGCAAGGTGTGCTTTCGAGGTACGCCAGAGCCTTCACGAACACCAACCAGTTAACATCTAATTTTCCGCCCTCAGTTGATCGTGCTTTTGTGCCTGTAATCACAATACACATACAGCAATACACACAGCTACACCATCACGACGCTCTCATCGACATCATGACTGACTGATAGATAAGCATACATTATAATAATCATGTCCATTCCCATGTAATCATTTATTCTTTCTTTAACTTGACTCATGTCTTGGGACCGAAGTCTCGTTCCCCATTGTCCACCGCCATATTGGATAAAACGTTCTCCCTTGCCTCATTGCCACGTGGAACTTTTGGTGAGTTAATTCCTGGCTAATATTAACCCTTATAACCTTACCCTATATATACATTTGTTATGTGAGACCTTTGGATATAAATTAGCTTGTTTCAGATTGAATTCAATTTAGATATAGAGTAGTTTTCATTTAGATTGATTTTATTTGATTCATTATAGCTTAGTAATATTTAACTTCCATTGATAGTATACCACATTGGTGCCCAGACCCGGGAATTAGCTACCAGTAGGGGATTTTTTCTTGGGCAATGAGCAAGGGATTAGCCCAGGGATGCAGGAGCAAGGACCCCGGAGGGGTGGGGCTTAGCTATCTCCCTGTACCTCGGGCGCCGGTACCTCAGCGAATAGCCATTGTAGGGCATTCGTATGCTACGAGGCTAAGGGCAGCTGACGGAGGTACTGTGTCGTATCGGGCGTCCGAGGGGGAGAGAACTTTCAGGCTGACCTACTTCGGGGTACCGGGAGCAACCGTTGAAACCCTGAAGGCCTCCCCCCAGTGGGGGCAAGTGGTTCGGTTTAGGCCGCATATGATCTTTTTGTTTATAGGCGGCAATGATATACGCCCCGGTACAGTACCCCGCGAGTTAGCTGACACAATCAAAGAGGTGGCGCTGGATCTGGAGCGTGAGTCCGGAGGGAGCTGCAAGATCGTGGCAATTGAGAGCCGGACGAGAGTCCGAGGGTTCTCAGCGGCGGATTACCAAGCCATCAAAAATTCTGTTAACCGCGCCCTGAGGTGTCGGTTAATAGAAAGTAAGCACCGCTTTGTTTCTCTCACATTCAGCATCCGAGACCTCGACCAGGATGGTGTCCACCTCGACTTAGACACCAATCAAGTCTTGTATGAGAAGATTGTAGGGCTAACGAAGCGTTGGCTAGAGAGGGACGCCGGGGTTGTATCGTTGCGCCTGCCTAAGTCCTGCTTCCCACCCATCATCTTTCCCCAGTAATTTTCTTTTCCGTTTCGGACTTCCTGTGACTATTATGACCTGACCTAACATTTTTTCTTGTTCAATATGATTCATTAGTAGGTATTGCTATTTAGTGTACTATTTTTTCTCCATAACATAGAAGTCCGCCGGTTGGCGTCTCTTAATTAGACTATTATTTGGCCGTTGTTTTTGTAACGTAACATTTAGATACATAGCCTATAGGCTCGCATGCAAAATGGATAAAAACGATAAAGAGACACCGTCTAGTGGGGTGCTGATCAAAGCCCCTAAAAATCAAAGGGCGGGACTTCGGGGAGTATTAAATAGGCTAATAGTGGACTTAAACACTTTCATCACTACTGCTGATCTAGAGGAATTGGAGGCCAGATTAGATAACGTCCAGGCTACCCACGGTCGTATTACGGCTCTGAGTGAGGTGATTGTGGCTGACATGATAGAGGAGGAAGAGATAATTACAGAGTGTGATAATCGCGCCCTCTATGACGAATCTGTCTTTAGGGCGAAGCGCCTATTACAGCGTGCTGTCACAAGTAAGAAGGGAGGCGATAATGAGGCCCACAGAAGGGCTGACCCAAAACAGACTGTACACCTCCCAAAGCTCAATCTTCCTACATTTGGGGGCAAGTTAACCGAGTGGTTAGCTTTCTGGGACGTGTTTCGATCTGCGGTTCATGAATCCTCTTTGGATAATGTCCGCAAGTTTTACTATCTGAAGGGACAAATGGAAGGAGAGGCCTTACATTTGATAGAGGGTTTTGCAGTAGTGGGTGGTAGTTATCTTGAAGCGGTACACTTATTAGAGTCCACATACGGGGATAGAGAGCAGTTGAAGATGGCCCATGTCGTTGCCTTGTTGGGGCTCGCAGAACCACAGTATAAGGTTGATGAGTTGACAAACTTCAGGGCAAATATGGAGTGCCATACTCGATCGCTAGACACCCTAGGGCTTACCACGCAGGAAATGATAGTCATTATCTTGCGGCAGAAGCTTCCTATGGCAATACTTGATAAGGTAAGATCATTTGAACTGGGGGAGTTCAAAACTCAGTTCAGCAAGGAGATCAATAATCTACAGTTGAACAAAGGGAGAATGTATGTGTCGGGAGGGAGTGAGAATGTGGAGAAGAGGGGAACAATAAGCATGACAGTGGGGACTAAAGTAAAGAAAGAGGGTGTGTATAAGAAACCTGCTCAGATTCTATGTAAGCTATGTAACAACAAACATAAATGGAGTTTCTGCATAAAATACCCGACAAATGAGACAAAACTAGCACAGGCGAAAAGATTGAAGCTATGTGTAGGTTGTCTAAGTGGGGAACATGGTAGGCAGGGACAATGTACTGCTACATACTTAAGGCCCTGTCGCCACTGCAAAGGACATCACTTTGATAAGTTGTGTCCTACAGCAGATAAAGTCAAAGTCGTCAAAACAGAGGGTACTACAACTGTGACACTAGGTAGCACGCAAGACACCACTATATTGCCCACAATACAGATTCCCATGGAAGGTAATGACAGTAACAAAGTTTGTCGGGTACTTCTAGATCAAGGGTCTCAACGTTCCTTTATAAAGAGGTCCGTACTAGTGGGACTGAAGCACCGAATCGTAGGGGCTGAGACTCTTCGATTACAGGGCTTCACAGGGGTTACTGATAAACAAGACTACGAGATAGCGGAGATTTCATATTTCTATCGTAAAAACCGTTACTTTATGACTTGTATCGTAGTAGACACCCTACCAGAATATGTATCTGTGGGTGTGAAGAAGGTGGAACACGCATTACGTAGCAAAGGGGTTAACTTGTCAGATCCCATGGGAAATCAGAGTGAGGTGCATGTTCTACTTGGTGTAGATCATTATTATGAAGTAGTATACCCTGGATTTAAAAAGATGTGTGGTGTAGTTTTAATCCCCACTAAATTTGGATACTGCATGAGCGGAAAGGTGCATACTACACAGTCAAAGGTCCTGGTCGACACGGTCTCGATATATAGAGTCAATGTAACCGCGGCAGAGGAGTTGGGAAGGGAGGATTCCCAACCTAGTGACCCTAAGATGGCTGCCGAGTTCGACCTGGAACGACTGTGGAGATTGGATCACATAGGCATTAATCCTATGGAGACTGATTATGACTCGGAAGTTGCGCTACAAAGGTTTGACGAGTCTGTGTGCTACTGTGCCTCAGACAAGCAATATAAAGTTAGTTTACCCTGGAAGAACAGTGAGATAAGCCTGCCTACCAACTATGGTTTGGCATTAGGTCGCTTGCGCGCATTGCAGCGGAAATTGTCTAACGAACCGAGCACGCGCCAGGCGTATGACGATGTATTTCGGAGTTATGAGGATAGGGGCTTTATTGAGAGAGTCGATGTCAGGGAACCGTGTAAGAAGGGTAGGGTTCACTATCTGGCCCATCATGGGGTAAAGAAAGACAGCGTCACCACACCAATACGGGTGGTGTATGACTGTTCTGCCCACCAAGGACAACAACCCAGTCTAAATGACTGCCTGTTGACAGGTCCGTCCATGGTGTCGGACCTGTCCCAACATCTATTGCGGTTTAGGCTGGGGAAGTATGCCTATACCAGTGACATCGAGAAGGCATTCTTGATGGTCAAGCTAAAGGAGGAAGATAGAGATGTTACCCGCTTTCTTTGGTTCGGCGACATTAGCGACTCTGAAAGTCCCATCATAATATACCGTTTTCGGGTTGTACTCTTTGGGGCCACTTGCTCGCAGTTTTTGTTAAATGCCACAATCAGAAAACATCTAGCTGACACTCATGAGGACACAAGTAAACTATCTCGCGGATTATACATTGACAATTTGCAGGGTACTAGCGATAGTCAAAATGATTTGTTATGTGCATACTGGCAAGCACGCAGATTGTTTGCGGATGCACATCTATTTCTCCGCGAGTGGGTTACTAATAGTGAAGATCTTCAGAGTTTAATACAGGTGGATGGTACGGCATCTCTTAACCAGGAAAAGTCCAGAAATTTGGGGATGATCTGGCAACCTAAACATGACATACTAACTTTTCAAACAAGGTCTTTTGCTCAGCAGACAGGAGCGCACACCAAAAGAAGTCTGTTGAGCAAAGTTGCGCAATTTTTTGATCCTTTGGGTCTAGCATTACCTGTTACCATAAGAGCTAGGATTCTAATGCAGGAAGTTTGGAGACGTAAAATAGGATGGGATGACAGTTTGCCTGAGGACCTGAATGACCAAGGGACATTGTTGTTGAATGAATATGCCATCCTATGTACTAAACCTATACCTCGTAAAGTGGCGGCGTTCGGTGACGTTACGTTACACACGTTTTGCGATGCTAGCGCCACGGCATACGGGGTAGCCATATATGTTGTTACTTCATTTGGGGCACATTTAGTTACAGCCCGGGCCAAGGTAGCCCCGGTTAAAAAGGTAACTATCCCTAAAATGGAATTGACTGCCATGCTGCTATTAGCACGTCTGGTGCAACATGTACACGCAGCATACGAGAGCGAATTAAATATTGAAATAGTTCATGTATGGTGCGATAGTCAGGTCGCACTCAACTGGATACATAGCAAGAAGTCTCTGCCAGTTTATGTGCGGAATAGGGTAGATGAGATTAGAGCCCTTTTGCCAGACGTTGCTTATCATTATGTAAATACAAAAGAAAACCCTAGTGATCTCATAACTAGGGGTATAACGGCTAGCCAGTTAATGAAGTCCGAATTGTGGTGGCATGGTCCAAAGTGGCTGCTCCATGAAAGTGAATGGACGATATGGCATGCTGTTGGTGAGGGACTTCTGCCACTGGAAACAGTGGCAGTTACAGCCCAACCAAATGAGCCACCGGGTCCTATCATGAAGTGGGCAAGATTCGGTGACTATAATAAACTAGTCAGAGTTGTAGCTTGGGTGTTGCGATATGTATCCAATCTCAAGCTTAAAGTAACGGGCCAACTCTGCAACAGGGGTCACAACATTGATGCTCGTGAATTTAAAGCAGCTGAAGTAACTTTGATCAAATGGGTTCAAGTAGAAACCTTTTCCAATGAATTAGAATCCTTGAAAAGCTCGAATAAGACATTAATGCCTAATATAGTGCGTCAACTACGGTTGCACCTAGACAATGGCCTCATCAGGTGTGAGGGTCGCCTGAAGTGGTCGGGTGTACCAGACGGCACAAACCGACCTATACTTATGCCAACAAGACATCACGTTACTGATCTATTGATCATACGTGCACATAGGGAAGTAAAACACTACGGAGTATGTCATATTATATCAAATTTACGTCTCACATGGTGGATACCCAGGGTTCGACAAGTAGCTCGACGCGTAGTGAGAAAGTGTGTAATATGCCAGAGACTAAAGGGTAAACCATATGCAACTGGACCAGCTCCACCTCTACCTGAATGCCGTGTAAAGCACGTAGAACCTTTCCAAGCGGTAGGATTAGATTACACAGGGGCATTGAAGACGAGGGAGCATGAGAAGGTTTATATATTATTGTTTACCTGTGCGACGTCTCGAGCGGTACACCTAGAACTATGTGATAATATGTCTAGCGAAGAATTTATGCTGGCGTTCAGACGTTTTTGTGCCCGTCGTTCATTCCCTCAACTCATTCTTAGCGACAATGCTCCCACTTATGTCCAAGCATCAAAATATCTAAAGGATATGAGTAGTGATCCTACTGTTATCACTTTTTTGGGAGAGAAGAAGTGCGAATGGAGGTTCATTCCAGTTAAGGCACCTTGGTGTGGTGGAATGTGGGAACGATGTGTCGGCATAGTAAAGTCAGGACTAAGAGCGGTTGTAGGACGTGCTCTATTAAAGAAAAGTGAGTTGACGACAGTCCTCACAGAGATAGAGGCAGTCGTGAATGATCGCCCGCTTACATATGTGTACACCGACCTGCAAGAACCACTACCATTAACGCCAGCTCACTTGCTATATGGAAAACCATTGACTGCGTTTCCATCTGATTTTCAGTCCATAGTAGAGTTAGAGGATCCCTCGTTGTACTCTGAGGTAGCGGTGTCTAAGAGATACCAGTATATATCCAGGATAATCGAGGATTTTAGGAACGGTGGATTAGTGAATATCTGCTAGCATTGAGGGAAAGGAGTGTTACTCCCTCTGGTAGACCAACGGCACCTACAGTTGGTGAAGTTGTTTTAATTAAAGAAGATAGTCCTCGTTTATACTGGAAATTAGGCCGCGTATTGGAGGTATACAAGGGGGCAGATTCTGTAGAGCGGGTGGCGCTATTGAAGACAGCCACTGGAACTACTGTTCGTCCTATCGCACGTTTGTACACTTTGGAGCTCGATTCCGCATTGCAATCTGAGCTCCACCTGTTATTGCTGGGTCCGAGGATTCTCAAAGGAACGACTCACCTCTTACTGATGGTGATCATGCTCGGACCGGGACGCGTCCCAGACGCGCTGCTGCTGGCGCCGTCGACTTGTGGCGTCAGAAGATAGCCTCTGGGCAACTTTAGGTTTAAGGTGGGGTTCAGGTCTTTTTTGTGGGGAGAGTGTATCGTATAAATACGATAGAATATGACTCTTTTATGATCTCATATGTCTCTGTGACGTCACGATCTCTCCTACAGCACGACGTAGGACGAGTAGATCGTATATTATAAGATTGTAAATAAGTTAAGTTATAAAAGGCCTAATATGCTATTAAGCAATATTGCCATGGTCTTATGTAGTATATATGAATTTATCGTATATATTAATATAATTTATCGTATAGAGCAACCTAAATGCGGTACGATAATTTGGGCTCCTGGCGGTTTGCCAAGGCAGCAAGGTGTGCTTTCGAGGTACGCCAGAGCCTTCACGAACACCAACCAGTTAACATCTAATTTTCCGCCCTCAGTTGATCGTGCTTTTGTGCCTGTAATCACAATACACATACAGCAATACACACAGCTACACCATCACGACGCTCTCATCGACATCATGACTGACTGATAGATAAGCATACATTATAATAATCATGTCCATTCCCATGTAATCATTTATTCTTTCTTTAACTTGACTCGTGTCTTGGGACCGAAGTCTCGTTCCCCATTGTCCACCGCCATATTGGATAAAACGTTCTCCCTTGCCTCATTGCCACGTGGAACTATTGGTGAGTTAATTCCTGGCTAATATTAACCCTTATAACCTTACCCTATATATACATTTGTTATGTGAGACCTTTGGATATAAATTAGCTTGTTTCAGATTGAATTCAATTTAGATATAGAGTAGTTTTCATTTAGATTGATTTTATTTGATTCATTATAGCTTAGTAATATTTAACTTCCATTGATAGTATACCAATACTTTATAGTTATAAAGTTGGAGTCTGCTCATCCCTCATACGAAATACCATTCCCACATTTTTCATAGGCAACAGTGCCAGATCAGCAAAACGCACCAGGTCATTGACCCCACAGCCAGCCCCCCCATCCAGGCAGCGAGCCGTGTCAGAGCCTCCAGTGATGCCGCTCGCCAACATCTCGGGGGTAGAGCAGATGCCAACTACCCCCGCCCATGCACAAGCTGGTCCAGTGACCTCTACACCAGCTGCAGATGCTCCTCCCCCCGTGTTGTCAACACCACCCGAGATGGCGCGGACGAGGAGGACCAGGCGTCGGCTGAATTTGGATGAAAGCGATGCCGGCCCAAGCTCTCCCAATTCGCCTGAAGCCAGGATATCCCCGGCGCCGGAAAGCGACTCTGATGGCGGGCAGGCACAGCCACAGCAGGGACAGCCATAGCCGGGACCCCCACAGCAGGGACAGCCACAGCCACAGCAGGGACAGCCACAGCAGGGACCGCCACAGCAGAGACAGCCACAGCCACAGCAGGGACCGCCACATCAAGGTGCCCAGAGAAGGGCACCAGGAGGTGCCCGGGGAGGTGCCCGAGGAGGTGCCCAGGGAGGTGCACGAGGGGCCGGGAGGGGCAGGAGGCCGGACGAGCCACCTGTCTTTCAGTGGGAGGACTGCCAGCCTCGGGATATGCCTGGTGTTCCACCCCTGTTTGATAAGACAACGAATGGCATTCAGCCTGCCTTTCCCTGCTCAGAGAATGATACCCCTTACGACTACTTCCGGGCATTCTTTGACGACCAATTGCTCGGGGACATTGTCACGGAGACAAACCGGTATGGACGCCAGCACACCGAAGAAATGAGCTCGCCCCACATGCGGAGATGGACACCCATTGCCATCGCTGATCTCCTCATGTTTTTGGCCCTCACCATGCTCATGCCCCACATGAAGAAGCACAACATATTGGATTATTGGCTCATGCATGACATCATATCAACGCCAGTGTTCAATACCTACATGCCAAGGGACCAGTATAGGCAAATTCTGAAGTGCTTGCATTTTGTGGATAACACTGCACCACACGGAGTTGACAAGATCTGGAAAATACGACCATTCCTGACCTCCCTCCTGAACAGGTATTGCCGGTTTTTCAAACCTTTCCAGAATGTCGTGATCGATGAGTCCTTGATCCTCTTCCGTGGACGTCTCTCTTTCCGCCAGTACATTTCGTCGAAGCGTCACCGCTTCGGGGTCAAATTCTTTGCAGTGTGTGACTGCGAGACAGGATACGTGCTGGACCTTATCATCTACACCATTACTGATGTGGACATTCCGAACGACCCTCTGGGTCTTTCAGGGTCGGTTGTGAAGACACTGATGCCGTATCTGGATGCCAGCCGTATCCTGTTCACGGACAACTTCTACACCTCTCCTCTCCTTGCCAGGTATCTCCTTACAAGGAGAACAGGAAGCTGTGGAACTGTTAGGTCAAACAGGAAACACTGGCCCAAGTTTACTAAGACACAGAAAGGAGACATCATCCGGAAGAAGAGCAGCAGTGAGAAATATACTGGCTATTTGTTGGCACGACACAAAGCCAGTCAATGTCCTCTCCACCTACCACAAGTCCGCATTGCGACATAGCGGGAAAAGGAGATACCAGCAGGACCCTGTCACAGGCACCAGGACTCTAGTTGTAGTCTCCAAAACCTGATGTGTTCTGGAGTATAATGTGAACATGCGGTTGGTGGACAAGAGTGATATGCAAATCACTGCTGTTGACTGCCTTAGGAAGACCTGTAAGTGGTACAAGAAGGTCATACTCCAGCTTCTTGATGTCACTATCCTGAACGCGTACAACCTGTGGATGACGCGGACAGGAAAGAGGAGCTCTCTAAGGCTGTTCGCCAAGGACATCATCGAGGCCATCCTCCGTAAGCACGGAACCACACGTGCGGTACCATTTCCGAGGGCGATCGTCGATTTGCCCAGCCGCCTTGAGTGCCGGGACTACCTCGCGACCCACAGGCTTGTGTCTGTACCCCACACAGACGCACAAGTTGCAGCTGGCCGGCAGGCCGGAAAGAAGGTGTGTCACGTCTGCAGTCACACGACAAGGAGACCCCGAAGAAGGAGGGAAGTCGCGTCCAAGTGTAGTCAGTGTGATGTGGGACTCTGTCCTATTCATTGCTACACCGACTACCACACACTGGAACACTTCTAGACCTCCTCCCTTCTTGCCAATCATTCATAACTTCATTCAATCATTCATTCATCTATTTCAAAGTACCTCAGGAATTCATGTCATTCAATCATTCATATGGTGGAATAAGCACACTACCGAAACACAAGTGCATTCATCATCATCAGCAACATTACCCATTACATCCATAAGTTTCGAATCTCATCCATCCATCTGGTTCTTGGTCCACCTCATACATCCATGTCATTCATTCATACATACATTCATACACTCGCTATAGGCAGTACTGCCTTTTGCCTACCTCAATCACATAACTGCCTTTTACCTACCTCAATCACATAACTGCGTTTTGCCTACCTCAATCACAAAAAAAAAAAAATTGGATTACACCTCCTGGGAAGACCACAAAAAAAAAAAAAAGAGTCTCAACACTACCCCTTTGGGTGATTTGGAAACGTGTTGAAATAATATTATATATAAACAAAAAATATTTCCTGCAAATAAGGCGAGCAAGAGAGAGAATACAGAGAGAGAGAGAATACAGAAACTGAAGTGAAGAAAGGGAGGGAAAAAGATATAATACAGAAATATTACAAGCAAATAAAGAGAATAGAGGGATAAGAGAAAATAAAGATAATTACATATACGGGTGAGGAAGAGAGAGAGAGAGAGAGCGGGTGAGAGGGAGAGCGAGAGAGAGACAGACAGACGGGAGGAGAGAGAGAGAGAGAGAGAGAGAGAGAGAGAGAGAGAGAGAGAGAGAGAGAGAGAGAGAGAGAGAGAGAATACAGAAATAAGGAGAAATAAGAGAAAAATAACACTGATAACTGTAGGAATAGTCGATGCGTGGGAGGCCAAAGTCAGGGCTAGGCGAACACATCCGAACGCACGCGGGAAATTGACCAAAAAGTACACCCTCTTCCTCACCTCCTCCCACCCTCCACACTCACTCCTACTTCCTGACTAGACTTCTCTGGGGAGACGAAGAGTTGTTCGTTCTAAAAAGAAGAGTTTCGTTCGCATCTGAGCCATAGTTACTGTGCTAGGGCGAGTGAAAGTGAGCGAATATTTCAGGATTATGCCTGCTGGGCGGGTCGGTGTAAAAAACCTTACCACCCGCTCTTAGGGTGTTAACTATACAAAACTAATCAAGTAAATATAAGGCATCATTGTGCAAACTTATGATAAACGAAATAATCCCCCAAGGGATGAACAAAAGAAGTAATTATGCTCATGGCAACAAAAGAGATAGCTAGTCTCTCCACAAGGCCCCTCACATGGTAACCCTAACGTCACCACCCTGACACGAAGGATTCAGGGAGAGAGAGAGAGAGACAACATGGCTCTATAACAAAAGCTATGAAATTATTATAACACATACAACTGAACTGAGGTTATATAAGTTAAGGGGAATATGACACCCTCACACCCAGGGGGAGTCTGTTGGTGCATCTTGTAACAACAGACTGCTCATACTTCAATAACTCTACAAGACATACACAACTACAGTCTTTTTAGTATTTTTATAGTTTTTATATTTTTGTATTTAAATATTTTCTTCTATACAGAAACACAGCAACTCCTACTTTACGATCCTACGCTGGGCTACATACGGCAACCAACAAGCACCAGACGTAAACATGCTAATCAAACCAAAGTAGGAGGCTAGATCAACACTGACTGAACGGCGAGGGTTCTCCTTAAAACATACCCTCCCGTGACAAACAATCAGCCAGAACATTATCAGTGCCCTTAACATGCCACACATCCAAACTGTGTTCCGGCAGCAAAACATCACCTGACACTGATAAACTGCCCAGTCCATCACAAGACAGGCATTTTTCTTCGCTCTCTCCGGCAACGGGACCTGCCAATAACCTTTCACTATTTCCACCTTAGTGATAAACGAGGCAGCCCTGATGGGGTCTATGGGATCGTCAACTCTGGGTAATGGATAGGCGTCTGTCAGGGATAATGCACTAACACTACTGCAATCAACACAAAAAATGGATCTTGTCACTCTGCTCAGGTTGCAAAGTCACTGACAAAGACCACTCACGCTATCCCTTACCCCTCAGACCCTTCTCCAACATGTAGTCCAGCTCTGCTTTTAAGACAGGCTGTCGAGCAGGATTTATACGGTAGGGAGCCAACTTGAGCTTTGCACTGTCTCCAGCCTCTATGTCGGGTGCCACCCCGGACATCA
The DNA here is from genome assembly GCA_037953745.1 of Lithodes maja. NCBI lineage: Eukaryota > Metazoa > Arthropoda > Malacostraca > Decapoda > Lithodidae > Lithodes > Lithodes maja. The sequence goes on along the minus strand of JBAKBP010020503.1, from coordinate 17,678 downwards.
GGCCTGGAGAATCAACAAATATGCGGAAGTACTGCCACAGCCTAGTAAACAACTCCTCTTGGCGCTTAGGAACAAGAGGTGGCAACTTATCTCGAAGAACAACATGCTCATTGCCCTCCCACAACCCAGCCGGGACCACAGCCTCTAAACTATAATCTCCCTCCTTCTCCACCTCCGTCCCAAATACAGCCAGGTCATGAGAGGAATAATCGGTACCACCTGTGCAGTCACTCCCACAGTTCATAAGTGCTAAGGCTTCCCCACCGATACCATACATGCGCACCCCTGCATTCCTTGCGCCTACACCTGCCTGCGCAGCATCACCTCCACCAGCGCCACGGCCAGATGCAGTCGGTCTATGGTAGGGCTGTTGCATTTTACTGGGGCAGCATTGAGAGGCTATGCGACGGTCGGGCATATCTATTACATAGTTAACCTCACCAATCTGCTTAATGTCCTGATACTAACCACCACGCTTAGCAGCCATGGGTCGACCCTGAACTGACAATTGTGCCAAAGCCTCGTCGCCCACCTTGAACACCCTAGATTTAGCCTGCTTGTTACAATGGTCTCCCATCTTCGTGTTCACGCTGATAACCGGGATAGCCTCTGGGTATCTAGTGGTAGTATCAATTAAAGTGTGCAATTATTTATCTCCCGAACTGGTGGGTAGTAAGGGACCACCCATGTCAACTATGACACAAGTCAATGGCGGTTCAACTACAGGGGTAGGGATCGAAGGTGCCACGGGTATTCCTGGGTGGGGTTCTCCAACTACCTTACCAATATGACACATCAAAAAAGAAGCCACCGGTGCATGCATATTAGGCCACCAAAAATGAGAATGTAGCCTATCAGTAGTCTCACATACCCCTAAATGACCTGCCAGTGGTGCCTCATGCGTTAGCCTAACCAGCTTCTCCCCGAACTGGGCAGGCACCACTAACTGCTCCTCCCCCAATCTGAGTTCGTATCCGGCGTCCACTGCCGATACAACAATGCCCCTTTTATAATAAATTTCTCTGCTTGACCGTTCTTCCCACCAGTCGTACCAACCTTCTTAAACAGGAGGCCCAGACTGGGGTCCTCTTGCTGCAACTTGCTCAGTTTGTTTCTAGGTAGCTCCATTAAGGCAGTTACCTCTGACCTCTCAAAAATATCAGAAGTTTGAGTCGGTATCACTATGTCAGACTCCTCGTCCGGCACTAGGTCACCTTGTGACGCTCACCGCTTCCCCCAGAACCGCATGGCTTACTCGCTAGGACTCGCCAGGGCAGAGAATGTAGCTACAGACTATCTATCATTGTGTACTTTCCTTCTCGAGAAAGCTTGTGTTGCAGACAGTTCAAACTGTTCTTTGTTTTCGTCTGTCACAATCCTTTCTATTTTATTTAGTCAATTGAAAGTATTGTGTTAAATAGTTGAATGATGGGAAGGCGAGCGGGAGAGAGAAAGAGAGAGAGAGACCAGGTGGTGTGACTTGGTGGTGAGTGTGGCGCGTGGCCGGCCCCCTTACATAGGCCTCGCGGGATTCGTTGCCTCCTGCCTAACACGGCCTACTAGGCGGCTACTTACTGGGCGACTGTCGCGCGCCCTCGTGCCATTCCTGCGAACTGGGACTCCACCCATGCGGTCCCTGGAAATATCCTGGTCAGATCCGTCCCAGACAGCATACACTAAGCTTCTCCCTTGAACTGTTCCACACTCTTGTCTTAGAATCTTTCTCTTCTACTGCCTCTATCATTTCCACTACTTCCTCACCTTTTATTAATATCAATCCCCCTCTGGTTCCCTGCATCCACACCTTGAATTGGTGGCCAGACTGTATTATATGCTGGATCTCACATTTCTTATGTACTAGGCTAAGGTTGAAGATAGTCATTGTCTTTTTGGGAGATTGTATTGCTCGGACTGTCTCCATCAATCACTAATGTTTCTACAGGGTTAAATAATGCTAGACTAGGGATCAGGTACCTTGCTGTTGGTGTTTTCACTGTGTGTAGGCCACTTTTGAGCTGCACGACACTACGGATTCTGGGGGTTACCTGGGTGGATCTTTTGTCTGTGTACCTTGGAGTTTAGACTGTGTAGTGCGTGAGGGCTGCTTGCCTAATCCACCCAACACTGTTCAAACTCTATTTTCTTTTACTTTTGAGGGTCGCCAGGAGGATACTCGATACTTGTGATCGAGAATCCTCAAGATAGCACCCCTTCATATTAACGTAATCAGGCCGCACAGACCCAAGGTCCACACTAGGCTAGGAGCTGCCTTGCTCCACCAGAATTCTGTACCTTTGCGCATCCCAGCTAGACTTTATTAACCCGGGTAGACATTAGCTGGATTAGATCATATACTCTTTTATGCATACCCATTATTTCTACACAAGCATTTTGAGGTCTAGGTTGCTGTAGAGAGACACAACCAGCATAGACCGGTTTTGTTAATAGGAGTACTACTTTTTCGTGGCGAGCATTATTACTGTTGCACCGCTTATAATATTCTTGTGTCCAATAACATTATAGGTCCAGCCTTTTTGTGTATTTAGCCTACACGTGCATTGTCCTGCCTCCTGCTATTTTGTGGTTCCATTTCCGATACGTTCTTCTTAGTAGCATCCGACATTATTCAGAAGATTCCTTGTTCGGTGCTTGAGGACTTTACAACACTTTCTTTCATAAAGGAGTGACAGATATTATTGATTAGAGTAACGTTAAGTAAACCTTCTTCTTGTGATTTAATTAAGTTAACTATCTTTTCCTTGTGTACCATAACTAAGCAACCATATGTTATAGGTAATAGGCTGTTTCAGAGAACATCAGCCTATAGTAGAAGCACATAGATACTGAGAGTTAAGATACCCCGCTATCGCAGATATAACTCTGGAGGGTATATGTGTTCTTTGTTCGACGGGATTATATATCAGGGGTTGGATCTAGCGTTTCCGTTGTTGCATTTATGCCAGTCTAGTCCAATGTATAAGAGCCACTGATTTATACGAGACCCGATCGTAACAACCTCTACTAGTCTTGGTAGCCTCACTGGGGTCAGCCAAACCCACAGCTGTCTCCGGACCAGTCATCTAGTAGTGCATCATGGGATGGCCCGCACTCATGGCTGTCGGCCCCCGCATCCACTAAATCATCCACCTGTTGTGCCAAATGTGCCACTGATTGGGTCACTGCACCAACAGGGTAGATAGAATCCATGATATTTTCTTGCAAACAACCACCACCAGAAGGCACAAAAGCAGCCTCAGTGACGACTGTAGAAGACGGGAAAACTACATCCCCTGCCAAGTCAGTCTCGAGCAAAAAGTCCAACCCCTCAACTGGCAGAGTGTCCACCATAGCCACCTTACACTCGGCAGTCAAAAGTGGGCACTCTAGGGTCACCGGGACTAAATCACAGAATTGTTCACTGTTGATTCCCCTGCAGTTTACAAACTCTCCTGTGCTAATAGGTCCCCCTGTCAGGTTGCGACACATGGATTGTTGCGCACCAGTATCCCTAAACACCTTGACAGGGTAAGTCTGCTCCCCAACCCGTACTAATCCGTCATGTATGAATGACCGACACAAATCAGGAGAAGTCTGATTATGCTCAGGTGGTGATACCATCTGGGGCGGCAAAGTGCTTACTACCCTGCTTTGCGCTGGCCAACACTGCACCCCAAACTCACCAGTAGCTGGCTTGCCTTTCACAGGCACCTCCCCCACTATCGCCACCAACTGGACAGCCTTGGGTTCCTGGGTAGCCTTCCATTTAGCACACTGAGGTTTAATATGACCCACTTGCTTGCAAAAATAACATCTCACTTCCGTAGAAACATGCTGGTTGTCAGCTTTTGTATAATGTTGTGTCTTATTTGTGTTACCTTTGGGTGATGATGGGCGAGCTGATACTGTGGCTGCTTGGTGCACAGGTCGGTCTCTCCTGTCACCAATGCTCCCCTTACCACTGCCACGCTGGGCTAGTGCAAAGTCATCAGCCCAAACTGCTGCTTCCCTTAATGATTTAAACCGCTTTTCTTTTAATTTTGCCCCAATGTCCTTTTCAACTATGCTTGTAAACTGCTTCATCAGCCAAACCTCACACGCTGCCTCAAAAGTACCAGCTTACGCTGAATGCAGCCACTTAGCTAGAGTATCGCGCAGGTACCTGGCACATTCCATATGCGAGTCCCCCTGCCGCTTCCGAGCCCCCCTGAAGGCCAACCTGTAAGCCTCGGGATGCAGCTCATATGCTTTTAACACAGCCTCTTTAAGTACATCATACTCTAGCTCCTGCACTTCTAGGCGATTGTATGCATCAAGAGCCTTGCCTTTTAAAACATTAGACACCAACACTGCCCAGCGTTGATTCGGCCATTGATACTCGTGGGCCTTCTTCTCAAAACGTAAGAAGCACTCTCTGAACTTAAGTTCATCGAAGGCCGGCACGAGTTTCAGCCGTTGAGACAACAGCACCTCTTCTGCCTCCTCCTTAGATGTATGACCAACATTATTCCCTTGTCGTCTTTGTCCACTAGTTTCCAACTTAGTCTTCTCCAAATCTACCTGTCTATCTCTCTCTCTCTCTGTCTCTCTTCCATCTCCATCTTCCTCAACTCAAGCTCTCTGTCTTTCTCTCTGTCTCTCTTTCATCTCCAATCTCCTTAGCTGCAGCTCTACCTCTGGACTCCTTTTCGACCCTATCGGGGTTATAGGAGGAAACTGGGCATAAGGGGGAACATTGTGCTGAGCAGCCACCGTATGAGTGGCAGTGAAATGCTGGGTTGTGGCCCACGTCACATTGGGGGAAGAAGGAGGATACTAGGGATTGCTAGCATAACTTGAAACAAATGTACTGGCCATAGGGGCATGAACATAGCCCTGTGAAAATGAAGGGGCCGTACTGATAGGCTTAAGGGGACCGACCGGTTATTTACTAACTTCCAGGCCTTACTTCCAATGTAAATGCAATTTGGCACAGGTGTATGTGACCATAAAACTAGGTCAAATTTTTTTTTTTTTTTTTTTTTTTTTGCGTTTTTCTTAAAATTTAGGTAAAAAAAGGTTGCAAACTATAGCACTACTACGAACCATTCTACTCCTACAGAAATCCCTATATCACGTGCTGTATGTGATCAAACAACTCACAATAGGTGTGTCTGTAGTTGCTATAAAGAACATTTTATATATTTTGTGTATTTTTGGATTTAGGTGATTATGAATTAAGGTGAAATTATTTTGTAGAATTTTACGACTGTGACAACATGCTTCAACCAAACAAAGTTGGCTAGAGTAAATTGGCTTTATAGGATTTGTAGTGTTTTTAATTACCTTTCCAATGGTATATACACCATTCCTATAGGCCCAATACAAATTTTAGAATAACATCCGAAACTGCGACAATATAGGTTCTGAGAAAAACATGTGAAAGTCTAAGGTAATTAGGTAAAAAAAAAAACTTTTGTTTTTTAGATTTACAATATTTTACACAGGAACATGGCAAACTAGAAGATAAAGCGTATGGGAGGTTGTAGAGTAGCTTACGCTCTTTCAATTTATATAGGTATGCTCCTCGTACGACCAGTAGTTACTGAGCATGTTAATTTCAAAGTTTGCTATATAACGTTTTTAGAATTACAGGAAAAGTTTGGAAAACATAAAAAAAAATGATTTCCAATGGGTTTTCACTAATAACATTTCACTGGCTTATGAAGGGATGTTGACTCTTGTTGAGTAAACACCTATTGGTATTTTCAGGATTTCGAGTTTTTTAAGCCTAAATTAACCGGTCGGTCCCCTTAACCCGAAAACGGCACGGGAGGGGGGGGGGGGGGGTATTGAACTAGCTCCCCATGGGTGAGCATATTGGCTCCATTCAGGCCTATAATCGTCATTTTACGATAAATATCGTTATTACTTATTCATATGAGCCTATTTTACCTTCACTATGAAGATAGTAACCTGTAACAACAATAAAACAAGTGAAAATGTAATTTTTCTGGTCAAAATTGCGAATATAGATGGACCAGCCCATTCATGAATTATGGAGAAAATTGAGGCAACCCCTCCCTCCACGAGGCCTCAAGCCACACTGAGCCTACTCATACACACACTCGGCTATGTAACACACCCGCTAGGCACGTAAGCATATCCTCCACACAGTTTGCTAATGTTAGCACAAAAATATACCAACAAATTAGGGAATAACAGGGAAAAGAGGTGATAATTGAAGGGGGAGGGGAAAGGGAGGAAGGAGGGGATGTGGAGGAGTGATATGAGGTATAGGGAAAAAAAAAATTGTTTAGTGCTACTGGGGCTGTTTAAATGTTTTGTTTAGGCCTCCCTCTTAAGAGCTTTGCCGCCGTCGCCCAGTAAAACCTCTTATGAGCTTTGCAGCCGTTTACGGGTTAAATGCTGATGGTGAAGGTGTGGTGGCAGGTGCTGTGGTAATAGTAGGAGACTGCCTAAATACAGTATCACCCTGCTCAGGAGTTGTTGCTCCACTCCGGTCCCCAGTAGAATGGTAGCTAGCCTGACTTATAGGATGCTGCGGCACATGCAGGATGGTGCCATCATCCACAACACAAGTACTAGCTTCAAAATAAGGACCACTAGGCTGCGCAGCCAACTTGCACACTTCTTGAACTAACTCTGCCTTAGACATACCACTGCACCTCCACCCATACAGCTCCAACACACGTCTTAATTCATCACTACTCCTGCTGGCAACCTATTCTTGACTAGGTTGGGTTCTAAGAAACTGCCAAACGTCCTCCCTCCCCACAATGTACAAAGTACAAAGGAGTACAAAGGAAATCAAGCAACAACAGGTCTAGTGACCCTTCTAGGCTGCTTGTCCTCCAAAACACTGAGGATCAAGTGTCCAAACAGTGGTTTAGAGTGGGTAAGGGAACATTGGAAAGGGAACTACTGCCCTGGAACTAATGTCCGTGGCAGGACTAGGAAGTTAGTAGGGGACATATGGTTTAGTAACTGAGGGGAGGATAAAATAAAGTTATTCATTTACAAGCGCAGTCAGTCGTGGGTTTGATGCGAGATATTTGTCTAGGTGAAGTTTAAATGAATCAACGGTGCTGCAGTCTATAGCGTCTCGGGGAAGCCCATTCCACAAGTTGACAACTCGATTGAAAAAGAAATTCTTAGATTCGTGTGAGTTAAAAGATTTACCAATAATTTTGCAACCGTTTCCCCGCGTGTAATTAGATTGGTCGATAGTGAAGTACTTACTACACTTCATATTGTCGATGCCTTTGATGATTTTGAACACCTGAATTAAGCCACCTCTTAATCTGCGCTGGGTTAAAGGAAATAGATTTAATTCTCTAAGACGCTCTTCGTATGGTTTGTTCTTTAGGCTAGGTATCATTTTGGTAACTCTACGTTGAACTCGTTCTAGCTTGTTTATATCTTTTTGGTAATAAGGTCACCAGCATTGAACGCAGTATTCCAGAAGAGGGCGGACTAAGGAATTGTAAAGGGTTAGGATAACGTCTTTGGATTTATGCTCAAATGACCTGCCTATAAAGCCAATTATTTTGTTTGCCTTCTTAACAACTTCTGAACATTGTTGACTCGGTTTTAGGTTACTCGATATTGTTACTCCCAGATCGGTTTCTCTGTTTACATTCTTAAGCTGAGTGCCATTCATCGAATAGTTTGCTTTCTCATTTAGGTATCCGATATGTAGTACTTTACATTTATCCGCATTGAAACTCATTTGCCAAATTTGGGCCCAATGTGACAATTTATCTAGATTGTGTTGCATATCGTCAACTTGTTCTTTTGAGAGTACGCTATTTGCAATTTTTGTATCGTCAGCAAATTTTGAGATTGTACAGGTGAGACCCTCATCTATGTCGTTGATGTAAATTAGAAAGAGAATTGGTCCTAGTACCGATCCCTGGGGTACCCCGCTACTTACATTGGTCCATTTAGATGCCTTACCGTTTATGACTACTCTTTGCTTTCTGTCGCTGAGCCAATTTTCTATCCATTTCAACACACCATCTTGTATTCCATGCGCTTTTAGTTTTAGCAGTAAACGTTTGTGGGTAACTTTGTCAAAGGCCTTTTGAAAATCAAGGTATATAATATCTACAGCTTTACTCTCATCATAGAGGTTGAGGATATCGTGGAAGAAGTCTAAGAGGTTTGTTAAACAGGAACGTTTTTTACGAAAGCCGTGTTGAGTATTCTTTAAGTATGTTATTTTCCTCTAAGTGATTTACGAGTCTGTCTCTTATGACCGTTTCTTGCATTTTACATACAACTGAGGTTAAGCTAATTGGACGATAGTTACTGGGTAGGGATTTGCTGCCTTTTTTTAATATCGGTGTTACGTTGGCTATCTTCCACTGATCAGGCATAGTTCCAGACTGCAAGGATTTATTGAATAGTAATGTCAGTGGTTTGGAGAGCTCATCCTTAGCTTCCTTTAGAACTCTAGGCGAGATTGTATTAGGTCCAGGCGTTTTATTTACCTTGAGTTTATCTAAACAATTCAATACTTCTCTCTCTGTAACGGTGATATTGCTTAGAACATCTGAATTATCAATCTGAATCGGCGATGGTGTAGGGATAATATCACTGAGGTCTTCTGTTGTAAAAACTGATGCAAAAAAGGTATTGAGGGCATTACTCATTTGTACTTCGTCTTTGGTGTATTCTCCATTTTCATCGACTAACGGTCCAACAGTTGAAGTAACTACTTTTTTCTTTCTGATATAACTATAGAATTCTTTCGGGTTTGTTTTACTTTGATTCGCAATATGTAACTCTAGGGTCTTTTTACTTTGCTTAATTAACTTTTTGGCTTTGCGTCGTAGCTCTACAAATTTCACCCGTTCTTCGTCATTTTGTGAGGATTTTAATCTATCATTAGCAAATTTTTTAGCAAGCAGGCAGTTTGAAATATCTTTATTCCACCATTTGGGCTTATTATTATGGCCTGGACACCGTATTTTCGATGGTATGCAGTCTTGCACTGCTTTTAGGTAAGTGGTTTCGAATAACTTCCAAGATGTATTTATGTCGTTATTGTTAATTAAAAAGCTCCAGTCAGTTTCTTTAAACATTGCTCTAAGTTTATGAAAGTTTGAATTCTTGAAATTAGGGACTTTTTCGATGCTACTATTTGGTTCGTTACTAGTAAAGTTTAAAGTGAAAGTTATCGTACGATGGTCGCTGTTACTGAATTCATCACCAACATTCAAATTCTTCATTAATTTTTCTTTTGTTGCAAGTACAATGTCAAGAACGTTATTACCACGGGTCGGTGTTCGAACAAATTGATAAAGCGAACTCTCTTGCAAGTTCGTATACAAGTCATGTCCGGAGTGTGAAGTAAGAGTATCGCCCCACTTGGTCACAGGTAAATTAAAGTCGCCAAAAATTACGGTATCTTGTGAGTTACTTACATCTGCAATTTGTTCGTAAATTTCTCGGTCAGTTTGCACTGATTGAGCTGGAGGTCTGTATATTAACGCAAGTATTATTTTTGTACCTTTATTATTCTTTATTAGCACAAAAGATGTGTCGAAGTTCACAATTTGAGGTTTTGACAAGAGGGTAGGGTTAAAGGTGGTGGGGCGTCCAAAATTAAAATTAATTTATAATGTATTTAAATTAAAGAGATGTTTAGATCTCCAGTAATCAACCTGACTACTCCTTTGTCAAAACTAATCTTCAATATTAGAGAACAAATCAAAAATAGATATTGAATTGCGACCCCTTGCAACCAGTACTCACGTGAGGATGTGACGTACGCCCAGGCAAACATTTGGGTATGGCTAGATGCACCCGCTGATTGCCTATACGGACTGGGGTCTTGTCACGCCCAGTGTCAGGTCCGTATATATACGGACTCGCCGAAAAAAAATCGTAGCAGCGAAACGACTGCACCTATAGCTTTCATATTTCTACCACATGTACAGTCAACTGCACTTATAGCGCGTACAAAATATGCGGAGAAAATTATTGCTGAAAACTTTCCAAAATACACCCGCCCACTACAGTCCCTGCCATCCTAACTCGCCCAAAAGGACTCACTGTTTCGTTTTGAATGTGGGAAACGAGAAATCACCTCTCCCACCCCCCTTCTCTGATACCGTATCTATCTTCTTGTTCATTCACATTACTTGATACGACAACCCTTATAATTATAAGGATTAGCCGGGAACATGAGCGAACGACTACAGACCGTCAGAATAATGGAGGGAGGATGGACAGGTTACTGAATATAGTCCAATGAAAAATGTGTAGTTTTACATCCCTTTCTAATGTGTTTTATATACTGTATTACTGTAGTAATTACTCCCAACTTTGGTAAAGTCTAGAAATAATATTCACCGAAAATCCTGTGATTTCTTTACATTATCAATAATATGAGCAAAGGGCTCCTACTCCTACATGATAAGATGAATCCTATGCATGGTTTATGTTAATGGTTTTAATTCCCCGATGTGACAGACATTATTTATAAACCTACTTTACATAGCACATACTAAACCAATTTACTATTATTTATGAGTTCCTCTTGCCTAGGTATAACAAGAGCTGAAAGATAAATATATTCAACCTGCATATTCCATCTGACATAGTCGATTAATAAGTAACTGAATTAATTAAAATAAAAACACTGTGTTAGCTGTATCCTAGGATATGATTGTAGTATCCCTTTGATGATCAGTACGGGCTCCTTTCACTTATGACATGCTCTCCTAAATATTATTTTTATCAATAATAGTATTACTAGTAGAAATAAATAAAATATCATATTATCATTCTTGCTAAAACAGCTTCCCATAAGTTAGGTGTGCTCAACCGTCACTGTGGTTTCTTCACCCGCGCACAGCTTCTTGTTCTGTAAAGGGGTACTGTGCGCCCATATATTGAGTATTGTTCGCATGTGCCCTGGGACAAATGTCCGTGGCAGGATTAGATGTTAGTAGGGGGCAGTTGTTAGTAATATAATAGAGAAAAACATATATTAATTTACAAATACAGTCAGTCGTGGATTTAAGGCAAGGTGTTTGTCTAGGCGAATTTAAAAGAATCAACGGTGCTGCAGTTTATGACATCTTGGGGAAGCCCAATATGCGATATGAGTGGAGGTTCCACTCATATTTCATTTCTCGAAAGAGTAGTTTCAAAAGTATTTCGCCTCATCAACTCGCTTCTTCTTACTAATTCCCTACACGTTCTTTCTACACAGTGTTCTTCAGATCTCTCTCAGTGCATACCTTTTCGGCGGGTGTGAGGCATTCGACTTTCAACACAGTACCACTTATGTGCTGTCCAACTGTCCAACCCAAGAATTAGCAAATGTTCTCAGTCTTTCTTCTACTTAACACGAACTCAGAAACTCTCACCACCAATCAATGTTTCCTTCTTCCTCTGACTTAGATTGCTTTAAGTTTAGTGTGTTCAGCATATTGAACCCAACGTCCATTGAATTTTGCTATCTGTCACTATTTTGGCTTTGGGGGCGACACTCGTTACAGGGCAGCTGCCTTTTGTCTCCTTCTTACACATAGAACAAAAAATAGTAATATATGAGCTTGAGTTTGGAGAACAGGTTTAGAATTTATTAGGGTTTCATATGAATAATGTTGAGGTAGAGTTTAATGTATCATCATTACTATTATTATGAATATTATATTACAGTAGGTGGGGGTGGAAGAATACAAACACAATACGATGCTGGCGGCAACACTGGCAAATCTAGATATCATTAGTGCTTAAGGTGTGTGAGAGACTGATTTGACCGTGGCAACAAATATACTCATTAAGCTTATTATAACATATTATACACTTTTTATATCGACAGTCACATACTTTAGTACAATGACTATTATATTGAAACTTTCGTACCATATTGTTCGACAGTGGATCTTATTAAGAGCATCTGTAATAGTTTATGGTGCATATGTTGAGATAGTGCATACCGGTACCTACGGCGCTTATCTCCGACACTTCACCTTTGGAACCTGTGGTAACTAACCCAATGCAGGGGTGTTACAATGCAGGGGTGTTACAATGCAGGGGTGTTACAATGCAGGGGTGTTACATTTTTTGGGTTACCACAGTTTGTCACCCCAGATGGAACGTCACAACGACCCACTTATACCAGGTTACTATTACGCTGCTGTCTCAACAGAAGGATTTGGGTGTGAATAGACCCGCGCGGGGTTCATCTCTCGACCTTATGAATTTGGGTCCACTATACCACTGGTAACCATCTATAGATCTCCCTCCTATTCTAATACGACACGCCCTATGTAATATTGCACTAGATATAGTTAGTATTTAATGATTATAGAATATTAGATACAACACGTTTAGATAGTTTCATATTCACTATTCCCTTTCTCCTGCTCCATCTCTATACTGTATATGTCCCTCTCTCATACTCTATAATCTTCTCTCTTCTTCTTTGTCATCCTAGAGTAGCGTGGCAAATCAAAATATAATTTGAAAAGCAGCTACAGGACTTAAGCACATAAAAATTGATTGGTAAATATTACGACATTACAATGTTAATTTTAAGAACAAACGAGTAGGTATGGAATGGATTTTGCACTGCGATTCCGAACCTTGTTGGCAATTAAATTATGGTAATGTGATCAAGTAAATTAGTTACTAGAGTGTATTAAAACGCCCTTGGAGGCAGAACCAGATAAGCGCAAAATAAAAAAAAGGAATTAACTGCGATTCCTAGCAACAATGGGGCCGGGGTGGCGATTATCTGGTTCTGCCTCCCACGGGCGTGTGTGGCTCTGGGAGGCAGAAGCCCCATTTTTTCTAGGAATCCCAGTTAATTCCGTTTGTTATATTTGGCACTTATCTGGTTCTGCCTCCAAGGGCCTTTTTTATTAATACACACTAGTATTAATATAATATTTATGGCTAATTTAGATAAGTGGACTGTATATTATTATTATTGAAGAAACATTAACCATATAGAATATATAATTACCCTTAGATGAACTCAGCTGGTGATTGGAGGATGGCGGAAAATAGGCTAGATGACTGGAAGTGGTTAGTAAAGTAAACAAAGTATGAAAAGAGGCTACAATAGGCTAGGATAGGCTAGATATTTACTTTAAGTTTGTGCTAACTAACAAAGATGATGATGTAATGACTATATGGAATATGAGATGAACGTGAAGCGAAAACACCTGATTATGAAACTATAGGAAGAAGGCTTAGCGTGTGTAGCTGGGACGGAGGTTGGTTGGAGAGTGGCGAGCGCGTTATGTTCGTCTCTGTCGTGACATACCGCGCATACGCATAACATATGGAAAATGTATCCCATCTTCTTTACAATGAGATACTTATAAACAATCTTAAATAACACAAATATATATATATATATAGATGGGAATTATAATCCTACAATACTTTCTGTTACGACCGGGCACTCGGGTACACTAGGGCTCTTACACAGGACTCGAGTATGGCTCGCTGCCACAACGGAAACACACGATCCCAACCCCAGAGTACTGCCAGCCGAACAAAAAACGCCACTACCCTCCAGAGTTCTATCTGCTATAACGGGGTATACAAGAACTCGGTACTAGCGTTTCACACAACAGACTAATAACTAGACGGGAGTTATCTAGTCTGGTCAACAATCAAACAAAGAAGAAAGTACTACAACACTAAAGAATAGTGTTGGCCGAAGCCGAAGTAATCCACCCTTGAACTAAGAACTTAAGAAGTCCTCCACCCTCTACTTCGGATCGGCACTATTACGTTACGTTAAACAATAGTCCTCGAGCATCAAGCAAGGAATCTTCTGATAAGTTAGATGCTTCTCGAATACTCGTAAGAAGTAAGTATCGGATTTTGAACAGCAATTTAATGAATAACTCACTGGTAATTAAAGGCTTTAAATTGACATAAGAAGAATTATAAGAATAAGAATAAGCAATAGGATATGGCAAACATTAAGAAGAAGTACTCCGACAATGCACTGGCAATAGCCTACTAAGATTGTGCTCGTGGGCCACTAATCTCTGAAGTAGCTAAGCGTGCCACACATGAAATCAATAGTGCTTAAACAATAATATACATAAGGAGAAGCTTCAATACTATGCTGTATCTGCTGGTCGAGCAAAGTCTAGCTGGGATATCTAAGGTTAAGAGACAATGGCTGAGCAAGCGGCTCGTAGCCTAGCGAGGTCCTTAAGACTGTGCGGCCAAATTACGGTAATTGACGGGATGCTCTCTTGAGAGATCCAGATCACTAGTATCTGGTTCTCTCCTGGCGATCCTCTCAAAGTCAAGCAAATGAGATAACACAGTGTTGGGTGGCATAGGCAAAAGCCCTCACTCGCAACACAGTGCTAAACTCCCACGGTACACAGTCAGAAAGACCACCTAGGCGTTCCACGTCTCCGTTGCAATTGTACTGGTTCAACCGCAACCTAGTACTCATAGGAAATCACAACTCAGAAACCCTATCCCAGTCTAGCATTGCCTAAACCAGCAGAAAACAGGAACATGAATAATCGCACACAGGGAAATGCATATACGAGTGCAACAAACATCAATCAATCCTATTCTAGTTAACCCTTCCAAAAATAGGCTATCTAACAGGCACTTATCTCGTGAGAACTCAAGCGATAATACTTTGGCTGACTAAATCTGCACCAAAGGGGTCATGGAGGTTAAACAGGGACGAGAAGAGAAGAAGATAGGCTGTTCAGAGAGTAGAGAAAGTTCACATCAGTCGGAAGAATATGGATAGTTGCAAGGGATATGAGAAGTCGCTTTGCCTGATGAGTTCTGAAGAATGGTGGCAAGAACCTCTCTTTTTATACTCGGCCCTCTAGCGGCATATCTCAAACTACTTAAGGACCGCCCACTGGCAATCATGACGTCATATTCTCTCTCAATCTGGGATCGACAAAGAACTTCCCACGCGCTGAAAGGGAGGAAGGGAGGAGGGGAGGGAATTAGGCCTATCTGCCCGCGTGGCGCACTCACTGGTCCCCGTTACGTAATATCTCTCTCTCTCTCCTCTCATCATTACATATAAGTCCCACACACAATACTTATATCTAATGATATAAAATAGAACTCGTTGACTTAGAAGAAAACAAAATACATAATGATAATACTTATAGTACAACGGTTCACATAAACTGAGTTAGGAAACTCTACACAGACTACAGCCAAAGTTCCTGCCCTGACGATCCTAGCGAGGGTGGGGCCTGACTGGGCGTTCTGTACAGCATGCTCATACTCGACATGCGTCACACCTCCCCCAAGATTTTACTTGCTCAACCCTGAGCTAAAATCTGATATACAGAACCCCATCAAACCCCTCACACCCAGCGACCGCATGGCACTAAAACAACGCTGAGTTTATCACTAAAACACATCTTATAAAAAAAAAAAATCACATTTCATAACTCCTCCCAACAATAGTAAAAGACATAATATCATGCTCCCAGAGCGAGCTTACAGCAGCTCAGCCGTTTGATAGTTCGTGGACTACTCAAACACTATAGGCTATGACAAACTTATACAATTATCTATATCAAAAAGAAAGAGTTTTTATATGATTTTTATATTTTAATATGTTTTTTTCCGGCTGCACTATAAGGGCAGCCTATTTTCTTCTATACCAAACGCTCAACAATCCTGCTTTACGACCCAATACGCTGGGCTACAACCGCGAGCCAACAAGCACCAAGCGCAAAATACTACTCAAACCAAAGCAGGAGGCTACCCGTGTGTCAATCTCTTCGGGATCATACACCTGTGATAGCCTACGACTGATCATCTACCCTCGATAAACAATCCGCAATCACATTGTCACATCCCGCAATATGCCGGATGTCCAGGTTATACTCCTGCAACATCAATGACCACCGGGTCAGTCTCATATTGCGATTGTGAAATTGATTTAGGAATCTCAAAGGGTGATGATCAGTGTAGATAACCACGACTGGGCCATAGGCTGGAACATACACCTCGAAGTGCCTGAGTGACAGCACAATCGCCAGTAATTCCTTTTCTATTGTAGAATAGTTCTTTTGTGCAGCATTGAACTTCTTAGAAAAGAAACTTACTGGGTGTTCCACACCTTCATTGTCTGTCTGTAGCAAGACGGCACCAGCCCCTACACCACTAGCATCTGTTGCCAGCTGAAAAGGCCTGTTAAAGTCTGGGGCCCTGAGTATCGGGTGAGTACACAGCAAATGCTTCACTAAATTAAAAGCCTTTTCACACTCAGGCGCCCACAAAAACTTTTTGTCTTTAGATAACAAATCTGTGAGAGGTGCCAACACCGTAGAGTAACCTTTTATAAAGCGTCTGTAGTAGCCTATCATACCCAAGAATCTCATGATCTGCTTCTTGGTGGTTGGGTGCGGAAATTTATTGATAGCCTGTACCTTGTTCTGAGGAGGGCACACCTGTCCCCTTCCCACTACAAACCCAAGGTACTGCACAGTGGCTTTTACGAAGTCACACTTTGCCAAATTTACTACCAGACTTGCTTCACTAAGTTTCCGGAACAAGGTCTCCAGGTGCTCACAATGGCTCTCAAAGTCGTCATCATAAATGATTACATCGTCCAAGTATACGGTGCAATTTGGAATGTCCTTGACAATTTCATTCATCAGGTTCTGAAACGTTGCTGGTGCATTCTTAAGTCCGTAGGGCATAACATTACACCGGTAAGTACTCCCGTCCACCACAAAACCACATACCTCTTTAGCGCGCTCGGACAAGGGTACTTGCCAGTAACCTTTTACTAAATCAACTTTAGACAAAAACCGAGCATTACCAATTTTATCAACACTATCATCAACCCGAGGAAGAGGATATGGGTTAGTTGGAGTCAAACCGTTTAGCCTACGGAAATCAATACAGAAGCGTACCTTGCCATCTGGTTTAGGCTGCAGTGTTACGGGGGAAGTCCATTTAACGGTACCTTTCTCTATCAACCCCCTACCGAGCATATACTCCAACTCATCCCTCAGAGCGGGTAGTTTTATGGGGGGCACACGGTATGGGATTGACTTAAAGGGTAGATGGTGCCCCACGTCAACATCATGCATAGCCTGAGTAGTGAGGCCTGGATGTTCAGCGAATACAGTGGGGTATAAACCGAGCAACTGACGGATAGCTTCAAATTGCGGCTCAGGCAAATGGGCTATAGCCTCGTCAGCCCTTAGGCTCGAGTTCCCCGCCCACTGATCCGCTGAAACATGGTGATCCCAGCTATCCTCCTCTGAAGCTTGACTGTCCCCCTCTCCTTCTCCACCACGGCCGCAACAAGCCAACACAGGGACAGTGAGAGGCTCAGAGGGGCGCCTCACATACTCTTTTATCAGGTTCACGTGACATAACTGATTCTTCTTCCTCCTGTATGGAGTGGCAACAAGGTAATCTAGGTCCGAAATTTTCTCCACAATTTTATAGGGTCCAGTATACTTCGCCGACAAGGGGTTACCCACCAAAGGCAACAAAATCAACACCTCCTGTCCCACAATGAACTCCCGGAGCTTCACTTTGCGATCATACCTGTCCTTCATTAAAGCTTGTGACCCTGTTAAATTCCGACCTGCCATCTCCAGACTCTTAAGCATGCGCTCACGGCTTTCAAACACATACTTCAACAAGGAACAAGGCGGCACAGTTCCTTCCCA
>JBAKBP010020502.1:0-42449 GCA_037953745.1 Lithodes maja | reverse complement strand
AGAGTGGATTTTCCTTGATTATCAGTTGACTAATCAGACGAGTTAACACCTGCACAAGAAACTACACTTGTAATTCAATCATGCCCATGATATTTCCTTGTATAATATCACGGAGAGAAAGAGAAGTCATGTGAGCAACTGTGCAATGTGTGTGTGGGGTGTAGTTTTTTGTATAATTATGTGTAGTCATGTGTGTGATTATGTGTGTGTTTTCATGTGTATAAGTATGTGTGTACTTACTCTAGTTGTACTTACTCTAGTTGTATTGCGGGAGTGAGCATACTCGTTATTTCCCGCTTCTATATGTGTAGGTGTTATATGTATCGTTGGAATGGCTGTGGATGTGTGTGTAGTCTGTATTTTTAGCCAATTGGCGACATCGGAAACGAAGGCTTAGGGTGGATCTGTATGGTACCATTCTCACTATAGACGGTACCGTCTCGCCCGAAGGCTTAGGTAGCCATCAGCTTAGGTGAACCATATGATACCCATCTCGCCTTGTGTGTGTGTGTGTGTGTGTGTGTGTATAAATAATGTATGTATGGTTGTGTATCCCCCCAGGGGGTAAGGGGGCCTCCATCTTATGGTGGAGGAAAACAAGAATATGCCCCACTTATCCTACTGCGTGTCGTACAAGGCGACTAATAGTGGAAATGGGGGTAGATTGTTGGCACCAATCGAAAAGGGCTATACCCAGGAGAGGCTGTAGGCATTTGCTAAGGAGTCGCTGGAACTCCTGTTTCATTTGCTTGGCCTCTCTTACGGATTCCCTTTGTGCCTCACTTACACTGAGAGTAGTCCATCCAGCTCTCACAAACACCTCCTCCTCTTATCCACTCCTCTACACTTAACATGCACACCACACTTCCTCCTTCCACAAAAAACATTTGTTTATGATGATGAACTAACACCAAGCCTCGGAGTCCCCAGGGGGGTGGGGGCACCATAAATGCCCCCACACCCACCCGACCTTCCCTTGACGATCCCTCTAAATGTTCTGGACCACGGCCTGTCACTCTTACTAACAACTTTTGCAATATTCGCAGGGGTTCCTCTAATTTTCACTCTGTTGAACACCATCTCTCCTCCTCCAAACCTGATCTTCTTTTCTTCACTGAAAAAAGGTGTCTGAGACAACTGCCAGCAGCCCCTTCTCTGTATCCTCCTACTTTCTGTATCCAAAATTCAAAGCCAAAGGCGGATGGTGTGCATATGTGCACAACAAACTCACTTGCTCTCGTGTTCCCAATTTCGACTCCTCTGAATTCTCAACTTTATGGCTCAAACAATCCTGTCATTCTCATACTAAATATTTCTGTGCTGTCTATCTTTCCCCTAACTCTACCGACTTTCCGAAATTCTTTGACTATCTAAACTCTAAAGTGGAACACATTCTATCCATCGCTCCCTTCTCGGAAATCTCCATCATAGGAGATTATAACATTCACCACCGCCAATGGCTCTCCTCTCTTACTCCTGACCAACCTTGTGAACAAGCCTTCGCCTTTTCTATCCTAAATGACTTAGAGCAGTTGGTCCAGCAACCTACCCGTATCCCGGATCGCTTCGGAGATCGGCCCAACATTCTTGATTGATTTCTTACTTCTAACCCTTCTTCTTATACTGTCAATCTTTTTTCTCCTTTGGGCTCCTCCGACCATAAACTTATCTCTGTTACCTGTCCTATCTCTCCAGTATGGCCACACGATCCTCCCAGCCGGCAGCGCTTGTGGCACTTTGGCGCTGCCGACTGGGAAGCTCTTCAGCAGTACTTCTTTTATTTCACATGGAATGACTTCTGCTTCCATGGCCGAGGACCCTCGGGGAGTGCTGAAAGCATTACCAAGGTAATCCTCTTGGGCATGGTAGCATACATTCCATTTTCTTTCTCGCAGTCCAATGCAAACAAATCTTGGTTTACTCACGCTTGTTCTACTGCTGTCCGCAACAAGGAAGAAGCATTCAAACGGTACCGACGCCTTAACCCGTAAACGGCAGCAAAGCTCATAAGAAGTTTAACTGGGCGACGGCGGCAAAGCTGTTAAGAGGGCGGTTTTTAAACACGCACCAAAACCGCGGGCTTTAACCCAGGCGGCTACAAATTGGTGCGTGAGTAGTACTACATGGCACCTCTCACCACCACCCTCACACACACCTCAGTCGCGCGTGTACAGTCAGATACCAATTTTTTACCATGGAACCTACACGTCTCTCTCCCGCGCGCCCTTCTGACACGACCGGGCCTCCTTCAGGTGGTGTCAGTACCCGTGGAAGGCGGAGAGTGGCTGCCCAGAAGGACTCCTACCTCTATGACTATAGTAGTGACTCGGCTGAAGATGTTCGTGCCCCACAAAAGGCACGTAAGGCACGTACAAGTGCTATGGTATGTGCCCAAAGATCACTGACCTTTCCCGATGTCAGTGCGCCTTCTACTGCCACCAGTACCACCTCTAGCACCCACGCCGCCTCTACAGGAGGGCCTTCTGCATTGGGAGGAGACCGCCCTAGGGATGCAGGACCTGCGGGGGCAACTGGACAAAAAGGGAAAGGGAAGGGGGTGGGCAAGAAAACCAAGCCTGCCTCTACTACCATCGTGCCACCATGGGCCGCCCCTGCCCATGCCCCTGCCCTTGCAGCCGCCGCCGCCTCTGCAACTGCCCCTACCACTGCCCCTGCCGCCGCAGCGACAAAAGGGAAGGGGGTGGGCAAGAAAACCAAGCCTGCCTCTACCCTCATCGTGCCACCACAGGCCGCCCCTGCCCATGCCCCTGCCCCTGCAGCCACCAACGCCCCTGCCACTGCCCCTGCTCCTGCCCCTGCCTCCGCAGGGACAAAAAGGAAGGTGAAGGGGAAGAAACCACCGCCTGCCTCTACCCCCATCGTGCCACCACGGGCCGCCCCTGCCACCAACCCTGCAGCCGCCGCCGCCACTGCTGGCCCTTCCACCTCTGCCGGCCGTTCCGCCCCAGTCCAGAAGACGCCTCTGAGATTACGGCAGAGGAATCCCCTGACGCCCTCCAAATATGCCTCCCTGCTATTCGGTGCAGAAGGGGACAGTTGTGATGGGGATTTGGACGGCGAAGAGAGGGATTGGGGTGGCGTGGACAGTGATAGTGAGTC
The DNA here is from genome assembly GCA_037953745.1 of Lithodes maja. Lineage (NCBI taxonomy): Eukaryota > Metazoa > Arthropoda > Malacostraca > Decapoda > Lithodidae > Lithodes > Lithodes maja. Next base: position 39,329 of record JBAKBP010020502.1, on the reverse strand, counting down.
AGCGGCCAACTATGGGAACGAGGAAGGGCGTTCGTCGTCTGAGGAGGGCGACGACGAAATCCTTAATCGGGACCATGATAGTGACCTATCCGAAGGTGGGGCTGACGATGATGATGACGACAACTTGCCCATGCGTGATGCAAATGTTCATGCGTTTGCATGGTCAGATGGGGCCGATTTCAGACCTGACTTGCACCAGTTTGATGAAAATCAATCTGGTTCAACAGCAGATTGGCCCTGTGATGATATTGCAAGCGAGATGGATTTCTTCTTGGCATTCTTTGACTTGGAGATTATGGCGTTCATTGTGGCCCGAACCAACGCCTACTTCAGGTGGGTGTGGGACAGAATGCACATGATATCTCCAAGGGCGAGAATATGAGCCTGGGTGGATACTACTACCAACGACTTCATGACGTTCTTTGCCCTGTTGTTGCTCATGCCTCTTTGCAAGAAGCATGTGCTGCAACATTACTGGAAACACGACCCACTCATCCCCACAACAATTTTCAACAAGTACATGACCTGTGACAGATTCTCATTGCTGCTGAGATTCATTCACTTCTCAGATAATGACAATCCTCACAGAGATGACAGAATCTGGAAAATTTGTGATGTTTTCACCATGTTGATGGCGAGGTACAAGAAATACTTCACCCCTTTCCACAACTTGGTGATCGATGAGTCGCTCGTGCTCTTCAAAGGTCGTCTTGTTTTCAAGCAGTATATCCCCTTGAAGAGGCACAGGTTTGGGATCAAATTGTTCGTCTTGTGTGACTGTGAGACCGGCATAGTGCTTGACATGATCGTATATACTGGAACTGATATAGACGTGCCAAGAGTCGCTGCCAATGCCCCTTGGGCTTCTCTGGGGCCATCATGAAGAAAATGATGGAACCATACATGGGCAAGGGGCACACATTGTACACCGACAATTGGTATACTTCTCCTGCTCTCTGCCATTTTCTACATGACAACGAAATGGGGTCATGTGGGACTGTCAGAAAGACAAGAAAGTTCATGCCGAAGTTCGTCGGTCGTGTAATTGCACTAGAAAATCCACCATCCAGTGACACACCCTTGGAGGACGACCTTGTTCATGAACACCGGGAGAGAAGTGCACGAAGAAGGCGACGAAGGGGACGAGGGAAATACAAAATGATGGAGAAGTCTGGCAAAGTGTTGGCCATCAAGTGGAAGGACAGACGTGATGTTCACTTGCTGTCAACTGTCCACACAGGCGCCCAGGTCGACTCAGGCAAAATCTACTACCGGACCAAGAAAACAATTGACAAGCCTGACATGGTGGTGGATTACACCAAGAATATGCACCTGGTGGACAAGTCCGACTGCCAACTCACAGGCGTTGAGTGTCTGAGAAAGACAGTCAAGTGGTACCACAAGCTGTTCCATCATCTTGTGGATATCACCATGCTCAACGCCTACAATATGTGGCTTGTAAAAAGGGAAATGGCCCCGAACAAGAAGTTCAAGTTCCGGGAGTTTGTGTACAATGTGTCGTACCAACTCCTGGAGAAGCTCGGGGAGCCCACTAAAACTAAAGTGGGTTGGCGTGGTGCCCATGCCCCCGACCGTATACAGGTAGCTCTGTCACGGCATTTCCCAGCCCACACGGAGTTTGTTGGCAATCAGAGAAGGCAGCTGGTGTGCTACGCCTGCTCCAACACCACCAGGAGGCCCAGGACAAAGCCCAGGGTCACCACTATGTGCCAGGAGTGCAAGGTCCCCCTTTGCCTCAGCGACTGATTCAGGGACTTCCACACCCTGAAGCTTTTCTGAGTGTCGCCGCCCTGCCCTTGACTCGTGCCCTACCTCACCTCACCTCACCTCACCTGACCTACCTAACCACGCGCTTATGTCACTCTCACTCATGATCTTCCTAAATCATTCTCTCATGCTTTCTTTAGCTAATCACTCTCAATCTTTATCTCTTTCCTAAGTCACTCTCACTCAAGATATCTTCCTAAGTCACTCTCACTTTTATGATCTATTACCTAAGTCACTCTCACTCATGATCTTCCTAAATCACTCTCATGCTCTCTTTAGCTAATCACTCTCAATCATTATCTCTTTCGTAGTCACTCTCGCTCAAGATATCTTTCCTAAGTCACTCTCACTTTTATGATCTATTCCCTAAGTCACTCTCATTCATGATCTCTTTACTGTGATACCAATTGCATTGTATATATATATTTGGTAATTTGATTTGTGTTTTGTTCAGTTGTAATTTGTAATGTTTTCATTCACTACCTCAAGATAAATCTCCTGTGATTTATCGAGAGGACTTCCCTAGTGGTTAAGGCCCCATTAATTGCTCTTTCCATTCACATATGCATAGCCTACGTGAGTTGCAGTTGGGATGTGTGTACATGCTTAGATTGATATGCAGGATTCGAAGTTGCATAATAAATCGTAGGCAGTGTCCACCATTCTTTTAACTGTCTTCGTGGTGCGATGCATAAGGTGTTGATTTTCGGTGTGAGCATCCTGGATTCGAATCCACGGACTGCCACATGTGTTTGTAAATTTCATTAATCGATTTTAGGAGTATAGTTGGTTGTTGGAAGGAACATAATAATTGATATTGGTTCAGGGGTAATTTATCGAGAGGACTTCCCTAGTGGTTAAGGCCCCATTAATTGCTCTTTCCATTCACATATGCATAGCCTACGTGAGTTGCAGTTGGGATGTGTGTACATGCTTAGATTGATATGCAGGATTCGAAGTTGCATAATAAATCGTAGGCAGTGTCCACCATTCTTTTAACTGTCTTCGTGGTGCGATGCATAAGGTGTTGATTTTCGGTGTGAGCATCCTGGATTCGAATCCACGGACTGCCACATGTGTTTGTAAATTTAATTAATCGATTTTAGGAGTATAGTTGGTTGTTGGAAGGAACATAATAATAGTAATGTGCCCATATATGTTTGTATGGAATGTAATAATAAATAATAATATTTTGCAAACTATGTTCCTATGTATGCATTTCACATTTTATAATATAAAACAAAAGAAAATAAATAAATAAATAAATAAATAAATAAATAAATAAATAAAAGGACGAAAAAGAAAATTCAAACTTATGTAATTGTATTCTTGCAATATGAATTATTTTATGAATATTTCATATTGCTTGAATACAATTACATGAGTTTGTAAACCAAAAATTTGCCAACATTTTTCTAAACATCACAAAAGTCTCTCCATAACCCCCTACTGGACTCGAACCCACTGCCCTGACATTCCTCCCAATTGCCTCTCCGTGACCTTACCGATCGGGCCACCGCAGCTCATACCAAAGGAAAGGGAAAACTTGGTCTGTAGATTCGACCTGTCACCCGCGACCAAAAAAAATAATAATACATCGATATACTATTGTATATCAATGAATGTTTTGTTCACTACCTGGGTAATATCATAATGTCCCTATAAAAATATATGCATTGAAATATCAAAAGGACCGTCACATTATATTACGTGCATATACTCGTAGATCAATGGAATTATCTGTCATATTTACGCAAAGTGACATGTAAAATACCACTCTACAATATAGTAATATTATAAAAATATCAAATCCACCAATAGGTCGGTGTTTGTGTCCAAAGGGCAAAGCAGTTTATCTTGTGTAAAACGACACCAGTCTATTTCGGGCACACTGTTTATTTCAGGCAAACCCCCTACTTTTGTAGTGAACACTCCCCCCTCCCACAAACCTACACTGATTTCGTTCTTTTTATACCGTCTACGGCCAAAATAATGGGTGTCCACTCTTCACATGGGAATACTGCAGTGTCTGCATGCTATATGAAAGCATGACAGTGATCAATACGTACAGTCGTACACTGTATAGCAATATTCTTCTATCAACCCACCTCCCTCCCTCCTCCTCCTACCCCTGTGTCACACCCACAACACCACACACGTGCATCTGTTTACCCTGGGGCGACTGTCATATGATCCCTCCCTCCCTACATTCCCTCACTAGCTCACGTATAATTTCAGCTTATATATCGTATAAATTGTGTATGTGCGTCTTATTTCTTGCTATATGACATGTAGATAGGTCGCCTATATACGTACATATACATTACATATCATGAACATGCCCACAGTACGCTATATAAGCGATATTTAGCTCACCCCACCCCACCCTCCACCTTCCCTCCTATCCCCGGGACCCTGCTGCACCCTAAACCAGAATATATAAGCGCGTAAATATCGACAATCAATGACAATTATTACCCCTTTCCTCCCTCCGCCATTCTCTCCCTTTCAGCGCCTTATTTCTTGCTATAAGATATGCAAATGGGTGCCATATATACGTACATGTACATTATATATCATGAAACTGCTCACAATACGTTATATAAACCATAATACGGCCAACCCACCCTCCCCTCCCCTTGGTTCTACCCCCCGTACGCCAGAATATACGCGCGGGTAAATCTCGCCGCTCGATGTTTTTCTCGCCGCGCGATACAGGGCGCGCCACATTTTTCAACTACGGGACGCCCCCCCACCCACCCCCCAAATTTGTTTGTGATAAATATAAATATGGCCGGGTGCGTGCGAACATTTCCTACACTCTGAGGTAGTTTTCATCACGATTTGGAATAGTCGCCCAAATGGTCATATGCTCGCCCAGGAGCATCGAGTTCAATATCCCCCTCTCGCCTTTCCCGGGTTAAAACTCAAGAATCTCATTCTTCTTATGTTTCTGCCCGGAATCAAGCCAAATCTGTTCTTCGACTTGCCAAGCACTCTTTCATCAATAATATATGCACTGAACTATCCAACTCTAGCTCTTCCCAAGCTTTCTGGCATCTAGCCAAAATCTTCGTCTTTCCCTCCCCTTTTCCACTCTGATGGCACAACCATCACATCTTCCTTTGACAAAGCAGAACTCTTCGCTCAAACTTTTGCTAGAAACTCCACCTCAAATGATTCCGGTGCAATTCCTCCCTCTCTACCCCCCTCTCTCCTACTTATGCCTAATATCCTAATCTCTTCTAAAGATGTACTTTCTACCCTCTCTGGGCTTAATGCTAAGAAGGCGTACGGTCCGGACAGTGTTCCTCCTGTTATACTAAAAAAAATTGCTTCCGTGCTGACTCGACCCTGGCTAGGCAAACTCTTTCGTCTCTGTCTCTCCTTTAATGTCTTCCCTTCATGCTGGAAGTTTACTCTCATTCAACCTGTCCTAAAGAAGGGTGACCACTCTCAACCCTCCAACTATCATCCAATTGCTCTCATATCTTGTATCTCAAAAGGTTTTGAAACTATTCTTGCTTCCAAATTTCTTAAACATTTCTCTTCTCATAATCTGCTCTCAGATCGCCAGTATGGCTTCCTTAAGGGTCGCTCTACTGGTGATCTTCTTTCATATCATAATAACTCTTGGTCATCCTCCTTTCGGGACTTCGGTGAGACCTTTTCTAGTACACTAGACATATCGAAGGCTTTCGATAGAGTGTGGCACAAATCTTTAATTTCTAAACTACCCTCCTTCTGTTTGTATCCCTCCATCTGTGCCTTTGTCTCTAATATCCTTTCTAGCCGTTCTATAGCTGCGGTTGTGGACGGCCATCGCTCACTTCCTCATCCTATCAACTCCGGTGTTCCTCAGGGCTCTGTCCCATTTCCTATTCTCTTTCTAATTTTCATAAATGATCTTCTCAACTGTACCTCCAGTCCCATCCATTCATATGCAGATGACTCTACCTTGCACTATTCAATTAGCTTTTCAGAACACCCCAGCCAGCAATCCCTCAAAGACAAACGTAATGAGGCCATAGAACACTTATCTTCTGATGTAACTACTATTTCCAATTGAGGCAGAGAAAACCTTGTTGCCTTTAATGCTTCCAAAACCCAATTTGTCCATCTATATACCCGTCTGGAACTCCCAGAGGACTATCCCTTATTCTTCAACAATACAAAAATCAATCCTCCATCTTCTCTCAATATTCTTGGTTTCTCTTTTTCTTCTGCTCTCACTTGGAAGGACCATATTACCAGTCTTGCTATGGCAGCCTCCCAGAAGCCTCAATTTTTTGTTTACCCCTGCGCAGCTTCTTGCTCTTTACAGGGGCACAGTACGTCCGTGTATTGAGTATTCGTCACATGCGTTGGGAGGATCCTCTCACACCGCACTCTTAGATTCAGTAGAAAGGAAGGCCTTTCGTATCATTAATTCCCGCCCACTCACAAACTTTCTGCAAACTCTCTATCTTCGCCGCAATGTTAAATCTCTCACGCTATTCTATCGCTACTACAATAATATATATATATATATATATATATATATATATATATATATATATATATATATATATATATCCGTACATATATATATATATATATATATATATATATATATATATATATATATATATATATATATATAGTTTATACTGTATACGCACAGGCGTATATGCCTAGGTATCTTACTCATTCATCTACGAGCGAGTTAAAATATAATGAAGCTATTTTACATTTACGTTGATCTGACATTGAATTGTGAATACTTAATTTATAACGCAATGGGCGTTTTACACAGTTAAATACCAGTAGTTGTATGTACACAGTATATATATACCGTATATATATATACAGTATATAGTAAAAATATATTGTTTATTAGATTTGCTATGGGAGTCATTGCTTGGTAGGTAACGTCGTTCAAAATACATCTCCAATCTCTGATTTTATGTAGGTAGAGAATGTTAACCCCTGTCCAACGGGGATGTTTGTAATTTCTACTACCTGTGTGGCAGGCATATTTACCCTAAGTGAGCTTCATTCCATGCTCTTTTTCATGCATAAACAAGAGCCAGAGCATAATACAATTATATATCCGTGAAAGGGCGATAATAGAGCTTTCCAATGACACCTGAATCATTCTTGTACGACCAAGGATTCGCTTGCAACGATCGTGCAACATGAGGGGAAAAACCCTAAAATACGGTAATTTACCGAGATATTACCTTGCCTCGCGAGGCCAGGCAAGTGTAGGGGTGTAATAATGACACCAGTTACCTCGCTAGGGCCAGGCCAAGCGGTCAGAGCCCGCCTGCGTTCCTCCCAACGCGTGGACTTTCTCTCAGAGCCGATAATGTGCTCATAGTCCCACCCGAATATTGTCGGGACCCGCTGAATAGGCCATGGTTCTCTCACCCGACAATTGTCGAGACCCGCGGATTGAGTGTTAAGGAGTGCAGTATCTGAATCTGAATCAAAATATCTGATCCCAGTTTAAGTGGGGCCCCCAAAAAAATGAAATTTTAGTCGGCCATGGTCATTTTCATCACGTTCAAAAAGATTTACGACACCAGTATTATTTCTAAGATTAATGAGTGTTCCCTGTATCATGTATTTCCCTGGCAATTTATCCCAAAACCTGCAACTCGTCGGCCAATGTATAACGGGAAATATTTGGCTATCCCGCGGCTGATAATATATTCATGCTTCATTCCTTCCAACCCCTTCTGTGTTACAGGATTTTTCAAGGATAGTGAACATTTTTAAAGGCTTAATATAATTATTTTAAACATTTATTTGATATGGCCTTTGCTATTTACATTGACTATTGACCGGATGATGTCAGTCATTAAGAAAGGTTCATTCAGGATTTCAAAGGTAGTCAAACAACATATTTTCTCTTAATACTCCCTATGAAAATTCACAATGCATGATTGTATCCTAGGAGAAATTAAATCCATTTGACGGAAACAAAAATAAAAATAAAAAAATGTATTACAAAAACACATTAGTTTCGATGTTCTCTGCTGTCGTCTTGGGGAGGACTCGAGACTCTAAACTGTCGCCTTAACAATTTATACCATATATATATATATATATATATATATATATATATATATATATGCCACTGGACTGGTAATCCAATGGACCCGGGTTCGAATCCCAATATGTCAATGGGAAGATATTATTGGGATGGAATTTGTGCTGTACCTAGTTTCAGTGCATTACCACAACACACTGAAATGCTAAAAAATACCCTCATTCTTCCCTGATTAAATAGTATTGTATGAATATTCCCATATTCAAAATATGTTACAGGGGGGCAATGCCTAGTGAGTTAATTGCTCAATAGGTGGCGTTCTGATAGTGAGGGTCCGAGTGTGGGGGATGAGACTGTGAAGTGCAGAGGTGAAGCGGCTTCAGAGATGGAGTTGCTTCGAGCCGGGATGCTTCGCATGTCTCACTCCCTAGACTGGAACAAGACCTCACGGGCCTCACCGTGCTCAGGGGTGTAGTGTAAAGGCTCTCAGCCTATGTCCGAGAGGGAGTAGTTGGAATATCTGAGACTTTATTGCCAAAGTAGGCCGGAAACAAGTAGGTGAAGCAGTTATAGGTAACTTTGGAATAGGTTACCGACATGACAGAGGAAACACTCCTGTAGAATTTACAGAACGAACCCAGCTAAAGTTAATTATTAAATTTTTCCAAAAGGAAGCTAGCAGGAAATGGACACGGAAAGTTCCTAATGGAATAACGAAGAATTAAATTGACTTTATTCTCACTGACAAACCAGATACTGTGAAAGATGTAATAGTCCCGGCCGAAGGCTGGTTTCTCCTAAGTGGCAGGCTCTTCATCGCTCGCCAGGAAAGAAAATGGATACCTTAATGGGGCGAGGTGTTTTTTTATCGTCAAATTAATGGAAGGGAATTTCTTATATCATCAAGGTAATGTGGTCAAATGTCTTATGATTGGTAAACAAATATGTTGACAGAGGTGGGTTATGAAAGATCCCTCCTGGATTAACAAATATGTTGACAGAGGTGGGTTATGAAAGATCCCTCCTGGATTAACAAATATGTTGACAGAGGTGGGTTATGAAAGATCCCTCCTGGATTAACAAATATGTTGACAGAGGTGGGTTATGAAAGATCCCTCCTGGATTAACAAATATGTTGACAGAGGTGGGTTATGAAAGATCCCTCCTGGATTAACAAATATGTTGACAGAGGTGGGTTATGAAAGATCCCTCCTGGATTAACAAATATGTTGACAGAGGTGGGTTATGAAAGATCCCTCCTGGATTATGTTGACAGAGGTGGGTTATGAAAGATCCCTCCTGGATTATGTTGACAGAGGTGGGTTATGAAAGATCCCTCCTGGATTATGTTGACAGAGGTGGGTTATGAAAGATCCCTCCTGGATTAACAAATATGTTGACAGAGGTGGGTTATGAAAGATCCCTCCTGGATTATGTTGACAGAGGTGGGTTATGAAAGATCCCTCCTGGATTATGTTGACAGAGGTGGGTTATGAAAGATCCCTCCTGGATTATGTTGACAGAGGTGGGTTATGAAAGATCCCTCCTGGATTATGTTGACAGAGGTGGGTTATGAAAGATCCCTCCTGGATTATGTTGACAGAGGTGGGTTATGAAAGATCCCTCCTGGATTATGTTGACAGAGGTGGGTTATGAAAGATCCCTCCTGGATTATGTTGACAGAGGTGGGTTATGAAAGATCCCTCCTGGATTATGTTGACAGAGGTGGGTTATCAAAGATCCCTCCTGGATTATGTTGACAGAGGTGGGTTATGAAAGATCCCTCCTGGATTATGTTGACAGAGGTGGGTTATGAAAGATCCCTCCTGGATTATGTTGACAGAGGTGGGTTATGAAAGATCCCTCCTGGATTATGTTGACAGAGGTGGGTTATGAAAGATCCCTCCTGGATTATGTTGACATAGGTGGGTTATGAAAGATCCCTCCTGGATTATGTTGACAGAGGTGGGTTATGAAAGATCCCTCCTGGATTATGTTGACAGAGGTGGGTTATGAAAGATCCCTCCTGGATTATGTTGACAGAGGTGGGTTATGAAAGATCCCTCCTGGATTATGTTGACAGAGGTGGGTTATGAAAGATCCCTCCTGGATTATGTTGACAGAGGTGGGTTATCAAAGATCCCTCCTGGATTATGTTGACAGAGGTGGGTTATGAAAGATCCCTCCTGGATTATGTTGACAGAGGTGGGTTATGAAAGATCCCTCCTGGATTATGTTGACAGAGGTGGGTTATGAAAGATCCCTCCTGGATTATGTTGACAGAGGTGGGTTATGAAAGATCCCTCCTGGATTATGTTGACAGAGGTGGGTTATGAAAGATCCCTCCTGGATTATGTTGACAGAGGTGGGTTATGAAAGATCCCTCCTGGATTATGTTGACAGAGGTGGGTTATGAAAGATCCCTCCTGGATTATGTTGACAGAGGTGGGTTATCAAAGATCCCTCCTGGATTATGTAGACAGAGGTGGGTTATGAAAGATCCCTCCTGGATTATGTTGACAGAGGTGGGTTATGAAAGATCCCTCCTGGATTATGTTGACAGAGGTGGGTTATGAAAGATCCCTCCTGGATTATGTTGACAGAGGTGGGTTATGAAAGATCCCTCCTGGATTATGTTGACAGAGGTGGGTTATGAAAGATCCCTCCTGGATTATGTTGACAGAGGTGGGTTATCAAAGATCCCTCCTGGATTATGTTGACAGAGGTGGGTTATCAAAGAACCCTCCTGGATTATGTTGACAGAGGTGGGTTATGAAAGATCCCTCCTGGATTATGTTGACAGAGGTGGGTTATCAAAGATCCCTCCTGGATTATGTTGACAGAGGTGGGTTATCAAAGATCCCTCCTGGATTATGTTGACAGAGGTGGGTTATGAAAGATCCCTCCTGGATTATGTTGACAGAGGTGGGTTATGAAAGATCCCTCCTGGATTATGTTGACAGAGGTGGGTTATCAAAGATCCCTCCTGGATTATGTTGACAGAGGTGGGTTATCAAAGATCCCTCCTGGATTATGTTGACAGAGGTGGGTTATGAAAGATCCCTCCTGGATTATGTTGACAGAGGTGGGTTATGAAAGATCCCTCCTGGATTATGTTGACAGAGGTGGGTTATGAAAGATCCCTCCTGGATTATGTTGACAGAGGTGGGTTATCAAAGATCCCTCCTGGATTATGTTGACAGAGGTGGGTTATCAAAGATCCCTCCTGGATTAAAACCAGGCCCCTAATTACCATAACGTTGTCGGTATATTGAAATAAGTGTTTGCGAGGCAACATAGCTCGACCTGGTTATATAAGTATATTGTTAAGGAAACATTCATTATTATTTATTTATATATGTTTTTAATTTATTTTTTTAAGTGATTTACTTTTTCATCAAGACCTCTTGACTCTCTCCTCAAGCTAAGAACACACTCCAAGACTACCTTTAAGCTAAATATAAATAATATCCTTCATTGAACCTTTTCAAGCTAAAAACACTCTCCCTCGATCCCCCACAAGCTATGCAAATACTCCTATATCTCCCTGCAATTTAAATTTGTACATTTTTCGGTAGGAAAATGTTTCGGCCGAAACCATTTTGCCTAATTTGAAGGCTCGCTATCGCTCGACAGGATATAATCGACACCTGAATGGGGCAAAACGTCTTAATCCTTAATTCGCGGCGACCGTCATATGATGGGAGGAAGAAAATTGGCCTATCCTGCGGCACCTGTCGTCTGACGGGCGCAATTTGGAGGCTATTATGAGCACTGAGAGAAAAGCCGGGCGTTGGAGGGAGCATAAGCTGGCTCCAACCACTCGCCACGGTCACGCGGTGTACACTGATGCCCGAGGTAAGGCTCTCTCACTCATGCACTGTCTCTCACAAACCAAAAACAGCCAAATTGCCACTATTTTACCAATGTGTGCCCTTCGGTTGCACAATCATTGCAAGATAACCAGATACCATACAGAGATAATTCAGGTGTCATTGGAAAGCTCTATCATTGCAATTTCACGGATATATAATTGTATTATTCTCTGGCTCTTGCTTATGTACTTAAATGATCATGGAATGAAGGTAATTTTCGGCATACATACCCGCCTGGCGCTACGGTGATATACACACGACACCCCCGCTTCACAATACTTAAACTCATCAAGTTAATAGGGCGCAGCATCTTAAAATTGTTAAGCTGATGGGGTGAAAAGCATGAAAAGCGCCAAGCTCATTTATCGAACAAGGTGTTTCCAAGTAGACCACCCCTGGATTAAATACCGTCGTATAATTATCGTCATGCTGAAATAAAGTGTTCGCGAGGCCAAATAGCTCGACCTGGTTAATTAATTACTGTTTCAGGAAGCACGTTCGCGCTAATAGGTAGCAGAACATGGACCTTTTTATATCTACCCGTATGAGGCTGAATATACAGTAATTGTTTAAATATACACACACTTGTGTATGCCACTCTCACATACACACACATCTGTGCCTACACTCTTGCACATACATACAAACACACACACAAACATACACTTATTCTCTCTCTATTTATCTCTCACTCAATACACTAATTCTTGCGCTATTCATCTCTCACTCACTCGTGCTGCAACTTTCACTCTTGCTCTTTCTCTCTCTTACACACACACAAACCATTTTTCAGAAAGCAAGCACTCTTGTGCTAGTAAGTACGAGAACATCTCAATACCATTGTTATTTTCCTTAATTAGGTCACATGAGCGAAGACGTACACACACACACACACATACAACCCATTATACTGTACAGTACTCCTCCCATACACACTCACCATCACCCTCCCACCCCCACACTCACTCACTCGTGAAGAAAAGTTCTGTACAACGTTAGAGCCAAAACTGCATTGCCAAACCTAAAACAAACTTTTGATCCATTATGCATAGCGCCTTATCTCGATGGGAAACTGAATATTGGGACCCTCTCCTTTTTCCTCCTATAAATAAAATAGGTTTGTAGCGCTCGCCCTAGCTAATCCATCCCGCCTTGCTTGCTGTACCCTATTACAATATAATAGGCTAATACTCTTGAGCATTAACATCTATAATGCAAAAACGACTGGAGTAATCGAGCTAGTATTTCTACCAATTGGGAAGGGTTAGGCAGGGTATAGGTGTGGAAATGTACAGCTCATTTGTTCTAGCCCTGTTTGAGTTACATAGGTTAGGGTACACGATACTGGCCTACCTATTTGGAATAGGGTATAGTTCTGCCGTGACATTTATGACCTGCTAAGCTGTCACTGACGCCCTTAATACTGAGAGAGAGAGAATGTGTGAGAGAGTGAGGGTGAGTGAGTCAGTGAGGGAGATACTGTGTATAATACATATTATGTAATACCTGGGGGAGGTTATTTCAATGTACATTGGATTAATTTACCTTGCAAATATTTTTGTTATGTTAGAACACTTGGTTGTAAAGCTATGTTGTTTTTTTCAATGTTTGGCTCATGGCGAAAACAATTAACATAATTAAGCAATTTTGAGGACTTTCCCTTGTCCGGATGTTTGCGGACTTTTGAAATATTGTATTTGGGGGTTTCCTGAAGTCAACACAGGTGAAATAATTGTTGTTGCAATTGTTGTCCAGGTTCAGTTACAATTTTGATTGGTCTACGATATCGAGCCTGCAAATTGGAAGAAAGAGAGGGAGATAGGTACCTTGCATTTCACTCCTACAGCGACGTGCACAGTAATATGGGCAATAACATGAATTTTAGCTAACTATTATCACGTTATTTTCTCTTGTTCTTCAGTCCACGATAGAAATTACCCTCCATGATAATTTACTTCCCAACCCAATAATAAGCTCCTTGGTGGTTCATCCCGTTCCATCATCTGGTCATTATTTAATCAGCTTCAGACCGATCCATTCACTCTGCCGCCCTTTTACTCTCCACCAATTCCTGGACATGATCCCCTTGCCACCCAACCATTCCTCTTGCTAAGTGGCAGTCTCTCCTTTTCAGAGTTCGAGATGCTTTATTAAGTACTATCAAGGGTTTGATGTTTGTTTTATGTAACTTTTCGATCAATCAAGCTATGTTTAGTATATTTACCTTTTCCCCTAGTTCCCTTTCTAAATACCCCCCCCCCCCCTCCCCCCCGATCTCACTGACATACTCATTAAGTGAACCTTACCAATTCTCGGACATAATTGGGTGCCACCCAACCATTTTTCTTGCTCAGTGGCATTCTCTGAGGATCATGTCATTGTTCACCCTTTTCGCTGGACCAAAGATGTTTCTTCCTTTTCCTAGTTGATGTGGTCCTCTTTCTTCCGTCTCCCTCCTCCCTCCTTCCTTACCGATCTCTGGGGTGACCAGCTCGTTTCCTGTGCCTCTGCTCTCAATACGTTCTCAAGTAGTTTGCGTTTCTTCCAGCCTCCTTTCCACCTTTTCGTTTCTGTTCTTCCGGTCCGTCTCACCCTTGCGTCACAAAGAGGGGGAAAAAGAATTCGGGAGTCAGAAGTTAGTGGTGTGTGTGTGTGTGTGTGAACGGTACCAGGTGGATATGTCAAGACTACTGGAAATTACACGACAGGAATACAGTGTTATAAAAACTAAAAGTGTGTTTGTGTTTGTGTGTGTGTGTGGGGGGGGGGGGGGGTCATTGACCTCCATATTTTCAAGTTTAGTTTTGAGGTATTAGTATGTTCGTTCCATTACTTTGGCTGTTTTATGAGCTTTCGCCCTTTTTCTTTGTAGTTTTTAAGACCTTTCGTGCCATTTACTTGCAACTTTTCTTGGCAAGCGATAACGATCCTGCAATTTTGTAGGTACCGGCCTACGCCGGGGCATGTGTCTACCTAAAAATGGAAACATTTATCTTAAAGGAGGGGGGGGGGGGGCTCTTGGTGCTGTCTGTATAAGTTTGATGGAGGTCTAGGGAGGAAACTTGAATACATAAATGTATAAATAAATAAGTAAATACCTAAATCAATTAATAAGTAAAACTCTTCCACCAAGTCATTGTTCGTTGACCGTGATGTTTACAAGGTCCACCTGGTACCATTCCCACGCTCGCCACCACCACCACTATAACTACCTCTGCCTCGCCTGGTCTTCTTCTCTGTGAGTTAAGGGTGGGACGGGCCGGAAGGACGAGAGAGTCATGGAAATGGGCAGGAAGGTGTGCGTGGGGCGGGGAGGGGATTATATATATATATATATATATATATATATATACAATATATATATATATATATATATATATATATATATATTCTGACATACGGAGCCCTGTATGTTAATTTAAGAGTTAGAATTAGAGTTGAAGGAGCCGCACTACCCAAACGGTGAAGCAGTGGGGAAACTACCTCGCCCACATACCTGCAAACAAGCCTTCACACCTGCGTGCGTCATAGGGGACCCTGCAAACTACTTGATGACCGACGTGTTACGACCGGGCACTCGGGTACACTAGGGCTCTTACACAGGACTCGAGTATGGCTCGCTGCCACAACGGAAACACACGATCCCAACCCCAGAGTACTGCCAGCCGAACAAAAAACGCCACTACCCTCCAGAGTTCTATCTGCTATAACGGGGTATACAAGAACTCGGTACTAGCGTTTCACACAACAGACTAATAACAAGACGGGAGTTATCTAGTCTGGTCAACAATCAAACAAAGAAGAAAGTACTACAACACTAAAGAATAGTGTTGGCCGAAGCCGAAGTAATCCACCCTTGAACTAAGAACTTAAGAAGTCCTCCACCCTCTACTTCGGATCGGCACTATTACGTTACGTTAAACAATAGTCCTCGAGCATCAAGCAAGGAATCTTCTGATAAGTTAGATGCTTCTCGAATACTCATAAGAAGTAAGTATCGGATTTTGAACAGCAATTTAATGAATAACTCACTGGTAATTAAAGGCTTTAAATTGACATAAGAAGAATTATAAGAATAAGCAATAGGATATGGCAAACATTAAGAAGAAGTACTCCGACAATGCACTGGCAATAGCCTACTAAGATTGTGCTCGTGGGCCACTAATCTCTGAAGTAGCTAAGCGTGCCACGCATGAAATCAATAGTGCTTAAACAATAATATACATAAGGAGAAGCTTCAATACTATACTGTATCTGCTGGTCGAGCAAAGTCTAGCTGGGATATCTAAGGTTAAGAGACAATGGCTGAGCAAGCGGCTCGTAGCCTAGCGAGGTCCTTAAGACTGTGCGGCCAAATTACGGTAATTGACGGGATGCTCTCTTGAGAGATCCAGATCACTAGTATCTGGTTCTCTCCTGGCGATCCTCTCAAAGTCAAGCAAATGAGATAGCACAGTGTTGGGTGGCACAGGCAAAAGCCCTCACTCGCAACACAGTGCTAAACTCCCACGGTACACAGTCAGAAAGACCACCTAGGCGTTCCACGTCTCCGTTGCAATTGTACTGGTTCAACCGCAACCTAGTACTCATAGGAAATCACAACTCAGAAACCCTATCCCAGTCTAGCATTGCCTAAACCAGCAGAAAACAGGAACATGAATAATCGCACACAGGGAAATGCATATACGAGTGCAACAAACATCAATCAATCCTGTTCTAGTTAACCCTTCCAAAAATAGGCTATCTAACAGGCACTTATCTCGTGAGAACTCAAGCGATAATACTTTGGCTGACTAAATCTGCACCAAAGGGGTCATTGAGGTTATAAAGGGTCGAGAAGGGAAGAAGATAGGCTGTTCAGAGAGTAGAGAAAGTTCACATCAGTCGGAAGAATATGGATAGTTGCAAGGGATATGAGAAGTCGCTTTGCCTGATGAGTTCTGAAGCATGGTGGCAAAAACCTCTCTTTTTATACTCGGCCCTCTAGCGGCATATCTCAAACTACTTAAGGACCGCCCACTGGCAATCATGACGTCATATACTCTCTCAATCTGGGATCGACAAAGAACTTCCCACGCGCTGAAAGGGAGGAAGGGAGGAAGGAGGAGGGAATTAGGCCTACCGGCCCGCGTGGCGTACTCACTGATCCCCGTTACGTAACTCTCTCTCTCATCATTGTATACAAGTCCCACACACAATACTTATATCTAATGATATAAAATAGAACTCGTTGACTTAGAAGAAAACAAAATACATAATGATAATACTTATAGTACAACGGTTCACATAAACTGAGTTAGGAAACTCTACACAGACTACAGCCAAAGTTCCTGCCCTGACGATCCTAGCGAGAGTGGGGCCTGACTGGGCGTTCTGTACAGCATGCTCATACTCGACATGCGTCACACCTCCCCCAAGATTTTACTTGCTCAACCCTGAGCTAAAATCTGATATACAGAACCCCATCAAACCCCTCACACCCAGCGACCGCATGGCACTAAAACAACGCTGAGTTTATCACTAAAACACATCTTAAAAAAAATTCACATTTCATAACTCCTCCCAACAATAGTAAAAGACACAATATCATGCTCCCAGAGCGAGCTTACAGCAGCTCAGCCGTTTGATAGTTCGTGGACTACTCAAACCTTATAGGCTATGACAAACTTATACAATTATCTTCATCAAAAAAGAAAGAGTTTTTATATGATTTTTTTATATTTTAATATGTTTTTTCCGGCTGCACTATAAGGGCAGCCTATTTTTCTTCTATACCAAACGCTCAACAATCCTGCTTTACGACCCAATACGCTGGGCTACAACCGCGAGCCAACAAGCACCAAGCGCAAAATACTACTCAAACCAAAGCAGGAGGCTACCCGTGTGTCAATCTACCCAGGATCATATACCCCTGAACGACCACATGCAACCTCGTTGTCACAACCGGCAATATGGCTTATGTCCAGGTTATATACCAATAACCTTAGTGACCACCTGGTCAGCCTCATATTCCGATTGTGAAACTGGTCCAAGATCTCGAGAGGGTAATGATCTGGGTAAACTACACCGACCGGACCATAGGCTGGAACATAGATCTCGAAATGCCCCAGCGCATCATTGTCCTTTTCACTTTCATTCATCAGGCTCTGACACGTTGCTGGTGCATTCTTAAGTCCGTCAGGCATAACATTGCACTGGTAGGTACTCCCGTCCACAACAAAACCACATACCTCTTTAGCACGCTCGGACAAAGTTACAAGCAACGACCACTCACGACATTCCTTATCCCTCAGACCCTTCGTCCACACGTAATCCAGCTCTGCTTGCACCATAGGCTGTCGAGCAGGATTTATACGGTAGGGAATTAAACTGAGCCTTGCACTATCTCCAGCCTGCATGTCGGATTCTACCCCGTACATCAGGCCTGGAGAAGCAACAAACATGCGAAAGTACTGCCATAGCCTAGTAAACAACTGCCTTGCACTGTCTCCATGAACAACATGCCTAGTGCCCTCCCACAACCCAGCCGAGACCGCAGCTTCTAACCTGTAGTCTCCCTCCTTCTCCACCTTCGTCCCTAGAACAGCCAGGTCATGAGAGGGACAATCAGTACCACCTGTGCAGTCACTCCCACAGTTCATTATTGCTAAGGCTTCCCCGCCGATACCGTACATGCGCACCCCCGCATTCCTTGTGACGACATCTGCCTGCGCAGCATCACCGCTTTCAGCGACATGGCCAGATACAGTCGGTCTATGGTAGGGCTGTTGCATTAGACTAGAGCAGCATTGGGAGGCTATGCGACGACCGGGCACTGCGATACCACAGCCGACCTTACCAATCTGCTCAATGTCCTCCTTTTGACCACCACCCTTGGCAGCCATGGGTCGACCCTGACCTGGCAACCATGCCAAAGCCTCGTCGCCCACCTTGAACCACCGAAACAACGAGGCTAACGGTCTTTTAACAGTCACATGACCTGCCTGCGGAACATCTCGCACCGCCCGAGTTGTGAGACTCAGGGGCTCGGCACGACCAGTGGGGTATGAACCGAGCTGGTGCTGGAGTGCTGCACACTGCTGCTCAGGCAGGTGCTCTAGCACTTCCACAGCCACCAGACTCGTGTCCCCCGCCCACTGCTTCGCCGAGACATGACAATCCCTACTCTCCTCCACCTGTGCCCTACTGCCCCCCTCTCCTTCTCCACCTTGGCCGCGGCAGACCAACGCAGGGACAGTAGGCTGCTCAGGTGGTTGCCTCACAAACTCCTCCAACAGGTTCACATGACATGCTTCCCCGTCCTCGTGTTTAATCTCGACAGCACCATTACCACACTTCTGAACTGCCGGATCCTCCAACTGCAGTTTACAAATATCTGAGGGAACCAACCTGTCTAGATGCTTCCGAAGCAACCCAAGTCCTTCCCCAATATCAAACTGAGCAACCCTTTTTTCTCTCCGTGTGCAACGTTGCTGCCCCGGAGTCTCTTCCGGCCCTACCTCCTCACTAACTGTGACAGGTCCTGGGGCCTCTCCAGACTCCAACATAGGTGCCAATACTAAATCACCCAGGAGAGCCGCCGAGTCAAAACTCTTAAAACCAACTCCAGCTTTAGCCTCCTCCTGTTGATCGTTCCTCTGCTGGTCTGAAGACGGAGGACTAGGCTGTGACACTTTATCTGCCCGAGCTCGGGTGACAACACACGCCATGGGTTGTGTCTGGCACCGCTCGACCCACTCTTGCTCTTCCCTACTCACGTCGGCCGTCCTCTCGGCAACGACTAAGGGTAGAACCTCAGAAGCGGGCATTGCAAAGTCGTTGCCGAGAAGAAGGTCGACGCCCTCCACTGGCAGTTTCTCCACAATCCCAACATCCAATTCACGTGCCACACCATCCACCTCCAACTCCAACCGCACCAGCGGGTATGACCGAGTTGCATTAATACCCTGCACCACTACCACCCGAGCCGCATTTATAGGGTAGCCAGTCAAATTGTTCATCAGAGTCTGGGAAGCACCTGTATCACGCAAGACCTCTACTCCATGCTTGCGCCCCGCCCACATCACGCAACCCCGTCCTCTATGGTCGCAAAAAACATCCTGAGCAGGGTTCGAGCCTCTCAGGTGTTTCTGCATTGGCTGTGCCTCAGCCTCTGACGAACTGCCCCGGGCAAACTCAGAAGACTTCGGAGACACACCAATGTTGCAGGCCAAAGACACAGCTGCTGTAGGTGGTTTGCTAGGACAGACTCTTGCAAAGTGCCCCTTTTCATGACAAAGATAACACTCCAACTCCCCTCTGGGCTTCCCTTGGTACTGGGAAGGGCCCGGCCCCTTCTTAAATGGGACGGTGTTAGTCTTGTGGTCAGTCTTGGTATCATAGCTCTTGTACTTGTTTGCATAATGTATATCACTAACTCGGGGGGGTGGGGTGTCACGCCCCTTGTTACCTGCCTCACTACGCTGGGCAGACCCGCACCCACGAATTAATGATAGCCGGAGGTCAGCCATCTCAGCTGCCTCCTGTAGAGTTTTAGGGTTCTTTTCTTTAATAGTTAAAGTCATATCTGCACCAGTACACTTATAAAACTGCTCGAGCAGAAACAGCTCAGTCAACTGTTCGGCCGTCTCAGCTTTCTCAGAACGTGTCCAGTTAGCAAGTGCATCTTTTAAGTCCCGGGCATGTTCAAGAAAGGTCGCCTCCCTAGTCTTCGTAACACCCCGAAACTTCAATCGATATGTTTCTGGTTGCAACTCGTATGCCCGTAGGACAGCTCTCTTCAATTCTGGGTAGTCAATGCAAGACTCTAAAGGCAGTGCATCATAAGCCTTCAGACCCTTACCCGTAAGTCTTGAGGAGACCAGAGCTGCCCACTTCTCTTCAGGCCAATTATGCTCCCTACACTTCTTCTCAAAACGATTAAAAAATTCTGTGACTTCAGTTTCACTAAATGCCGGCACCAACTTGACTAAGTGGGACAAGGACTGTTCTCTTACTTGGCCCTCACGGCCCATCCGAGTCCCTGTCGACTCTGCACGAGTCTTATCTAAATCTATTTGAGCACAATATTTCTCGGAGTCGTACCTAAGCTCAGCCTCGTGCCTCCTGGTCTCATTCTCCGCCTCAATCTCATGCCTCCTAGTCTCAGCCTCAATCTCCTTCTCCTTCTCCTGCTTCCTAGCCTCAATCTCAATTTTAGCAAGCTCAAGTCTAAATATCATATCTGGAGACAGGCAGGAAGAGGGAGCTGCCACTACTGAAGGAGGGGGGGCAAGAACTGGGGAACCACCATACGCACCGCCCGAGGGCACTCCAATCTTCCAATTCTCATCCCTCTGTGGGAGGGTGCTAACCTCCGGTACTTGAGTGGACGGCACTGTGGGAGTCGAGTGAGAGGGGATCTGGGGAGGAACCCCCCCAAACGCCCTCTCCTCCGAAACCCCATGTCGCCCACGCAACACCCAGGAAATCAGCTCCCCCTTGGACATCCCTCCTACATTGGATAGACCCAAAACCTTGGCTATCAGGTGCAAGCCATAAACATTCACCCCAGTCAGCCTCTCCTCCGTCACATGGTACTGCTTACTCACAAAAAGTCTAGCATCCTCCTCACTAGTTACTAACGGCACCTCCTCAAATGGCATCTCTCGCTCCTCGTCAATACTAGGGCACGACATACTGAAGTTCACAAAAAATTCTCGAGACAAAAGTGTTAAACTCCCTTATGTAAGCACTAATTACTAAATTAACTGGAGTCTCTTAAATGCTCTCCTAATTGCCTTACAAAAAAAAAAAAATATTCTTCAATATGTACGCTAAAGTACGAACAAACAAATGTTGTACAACTCTGCAAAAAATGATACTGTTCACAAAATCCTAAGCAAGGTCGCCATTTATTACGACCGGGCACTCGGGTACACTAGGGCTCTTACACAGGACTCGAGTATGGCTCGCTGCCACAACGGAAACACACGATCCCAACCCCAGAGTACTGCCAGCCGAACAAAAAACGCCACTACCCTCCAGAGTTCTATCTGCTATAACGGGGTATACAAGAACTCGGTACTAGCGTTTCACACAACAGACTAATAACAAGACGGGAGTTATCTAGTCTGGTCAACAATCAAACAAAGAAGAAAGTACTACAACACTAAAGAATAGTGTTGGCCGAAGCCGAAGTAATCCACCCTTGAACTAAGAACTTAAGAAGTCCTCCACCCTCTACTTCGGATCGGCACTATTACGTTACGTTAAACAATAGTCCTCGAGCATCAAGCAAGGAATCTTCTGATAAGTTAGATGCTTCTCGAATACTCATAAGAAGTAAGTATCGGATTTTGAACAGCAATTTAATGAATAACTCACTGGTAATTAAAGGCTTTAAATTGACATAAGAAGAATTATAAGAATAAGCAATAGGATATGGCAAACATTAAGAAGAAGTACTCCGACAATGCACTGGCAATAGCCTACTAAGATTGTGCTCGTGGGCCACTAATCTCTGAAGTAGCTAAGCGTGCCACGCATGAAATCAATAGTGCTTAAACAATAATATACATAAGGAGAAGCTTCAATACTATACTGTATCTGCTGGTCGAGCAAAGTCTAGCTGGGATATCTAAGGTTAAGAGACAATGGCTGAGCAAGCGGCTCGTAGCCTAGCGAGGTCCTTAAGACTGTGCGGCCAAATTACGGTAATTGACGGGATGCTCTCTTGAGAGATCCAGATCACTAGTATCTGGTTCTCTCCTGGCGATCCTCTCAAAGTCAAGCAAATGAGATAGCACAGTGTTGGGTGGCACAGGCAAAAGCCCTCACTCGCAACACAGTGCTAAACTCCCACGGTACACAGTCAGAAAGACCACCTAGGCGTTCCACGTCTCCGTTGCAATTGTACTGGTTCAACCGCAACCTAGTACTCATAGGAAATCACAACTCAGAAACCCTATCCCAGTCTAGCATTGCCTAAACCAGCAGAAAACAGGAACATGAATAATCGCACACAGGGAAATGCATATACGAGTGCAACAAACATCAATCAATCCTATTCTAGTTAACCCTTCCAAAAATAGGCTATCTAACAGGCACTTATCTCGTGAGAACTCAAGCGATAATACTTTGGCTGACTAAATCTGCACCAAAGGGGTCATTGAGGTTATAAAGGGTCGAGAAGGGAAGAAGATAGGCTGTTCAGAGAGTAGAGAAAGTTCACATCAGTCGGAAGAATATGGATA
Organism: Lithodes maja; assembly: GCA_037953745.1. Lineage (NCBI taxonomy): Eukaryota > Metazoa > Arthropoda > Malacostraca > Decapoda > Lithodidae > Lithodes > Lithodes maja. Next base: position 16,395 of record JBAKBP010020502.1, on the reverse strand, counting down.
GTTGCAAGGGATATGAGAAGTCGCTTTGCCTGATGAGTTCTGAAGCATGGTGGCAAAAACCTCTCTTTTTATACTCGGCCCTCTAGCGGCATATCTCAAACTACTTAAGGACCGCCCACTGGCAATCATGACGTCATATACTCTCTCAATCTGGGATCGACAAAGAACTTCCCACGCGCTGAAAGGGAGGAAGGGAGGAAGGAGGAGGGAATTAGGCCTACCGGCCCGCGTGGCGTACTCACTGATCCCCGTTACGTAACTCTCTCTCTCATCATTGTATACAAGTCCCACACACAATACTTATATCTAATGATATAAAATAGAACTCGTTGACTTAGAAGAAAACAAAATACATAATGATAATACTTATAGTACAACGGTTCACATAAACTGAGTTAGGAAACTCTACACAGACTACAGCCAAAGTTCCTGCCCTGACGATCCTAGCGAGAGTGGGGCCTGACTGGGCGTTCTGTACAGCATGCTCATACTCGACATGCGTCACAGACGCTATGACGTATGTTCGACGCCAGGAGCTGTGATTGGACCAGGCACCTGCTATGCAACTCGAGGAGCTGTGAGTGGACCAGGCACCTGTTATGCGACTCGAGGAGCTGTGATTGGACCAGGCACCTGCTATGCAACTCGAGGAGCTATGATTGGGGCGCGCACCATCACTCGCCTCCTGATTCGTTCCTACACCATCATTGTTTAGTATATAAGACCCGAGTAGTGGGCATTCAAATCAGTCTCATTTGGAGTTGGGGAAGGTGAACTTGCAGCTGGAGGAAGACGGGGTGAAGTATTATAATGGGATTGTGACTGTCAGTCGGATTATATAAATGTGTGTTAAGTGTGTTCGGTGTAAACACTTACGTTATGTTGGTTAGTGAGATATGTGATTGGGAATTAACGTGAACGCTACTATTATGTGCTTAACTATTTGATTGGGAATTAACGTGAACGCTACTATTAAGTGCTTAACTATTTGATTGGGAATTAACGTTAACGCTATTATTGTGTACTTAACTATTTTAGTTGCCTAACTTGTGGACTAAAGCAACTCTTTAAGTAATTGGGTTATGATGAAAGTAATACTATTGTTTTATATTAATACTTAAGAGTTCTTTCATTTTCTTTGAATTAAGCTTACATTGCTTAACGGTGCTTAGTACGGTGATGCTATTGTCTCGTATTAGTAATATCGCCTTAGACTAACATGGCTGTGTTAATATTACTTCTAGTGATTTCCTAAGCTGAAGAAAATTCTTTTTGCTTCAAAATATTATATTTTGCTTTTCATATTATTTGAGTGAGACCTGAATCGAATCTATGAAGCGATCCTGTAACTTTATTTACTCATAATCAAACCTCAATGTTACGTGGTTAAGAAATACATTTAACTAATTATTAAATATATATCTAACTTTTTATGTGACTTTGATATTAATCCTGATGATAATAATAATATAATAATATTAACGTAAGACAAGAACCAAGAATAATTACATTAAATATAAATACAAGGACATAAGAAAACTATCTTCATTTCAAAAAGGGTAAGAGACAGAAATATTCTTACTTTAATATTTATCTTTCAAGACTTTTTATAGAATTAATAGTCCTTCTTTAGATATAACTTATTCGGTTCATAACCATAGCCTACTAAGCTTCGGTTAAATAATAATTCTTTATAAATACTACATGACTTTAATTAGTTTCAGTATTTTTCATAATTAAAGAGTGTCAGTCAATAAAGGATACTAAGTCCTAAGATCCAAAAGGAAAGGAAACAACAACAGGAAATTATTTTATTAGATTTTACTTTTGTTTTGCCTTCAGCTGACTGATACCTTAATATATATCTCTGTGCTATCTAGATTCATCAAGTTAACCACTTGAGGATCAAGATACGTAACAATATATACATATATATATATATATATATATATATATATATATATATATATATATATTGTTATGTAATCAATCCAGAATTAAAATTGATTATGTAAGCCAGATGAGTATATTAGTTGAGATTCCCACTCGTGTTTGATTCTCGAGAGTTCTAAACTTGTCAGGCTTCAGTCTGTCACTCCCACCTTTCCGTCATCTCATTCACGTGTATAGTAGAAAATTCCAGATTCACTGGTGACATATACAGTATATACCCCGTGAGTCCTTGTAGTTTCCACTCCTGACCAAAAAACATCACGTTTGTTCTCTGCTCCCTGCTTCTTGTACATAGTGATCTTTGCCTTGTGTAATGATGCAATTATGTCTCTGTCAGGTCAGGTGAAGGTATTGAGGGATAAGCCTTTACAACGGCACCTTGTTTCTACATTCTACCTTTTCCTATTTTTCTGAAGAGTGTAGAGAGGGGAGAAGGGGTGTTGAAGAGAGAGGAAGCTGTTGGAGTGGCTTTGTTATGTGTGTTATTAGTCTGTATACGTCGTCGAGGTGTCCCCCGACTGGGTGCAAGCATGTGAAACATGCCAGGACGTACTACAAAACCCACTAAATGTCCGCCTGGGCTGGGATCGAACCCAGGTCAAGCAGATTCACACGTGAACGTGCTCACCACTCGACCGCCGCGGCTCTGGCCTCCATCAAGATATATCAGTCTGCAAAAATTATCTGTGACCCTGGTGTTGAGTATATAAGAGTGTCAAATATTGTATGTATTATTCTTAGTGATATGTTTGTGTATTAATATTATGTTTATTAATCTCACCACCACACCCCCAATGAAATTAATTAAAGTATATATGATCCACCGGGATTCGAACCCGGGTTATCACACACATATTTTTGCCACCTTAACCATTACACCACCAGGACGGTTAAAGGTTTATGCACACGCCTACGACTTATTATCCATTCTCGAATACTGGATATTAATCTAATCATGTTCATACTCCCAACCGCACTATGGTAGCCTACTGTTTAAGTGAGAGGAAAGAATATTCATGGGGCACAGATCATATAGACCGGCCTCTCGAAGAAATATCCCTAAACCTACTAATAATATTATTTTTATTAATCTCACCACCACACCCCCAATGAAATTAATTAAAGTATATATGATCCACCGGGATTCGAACCCGGGTTATCACACACATATTTTTGCCACCTTAACCATTACACCACCAGGACGGTTAAAGGTTTATGCACACGCCTACGACTTATTATCCATTCTCGAATACTGGATATTAATCTAATCATGTTCATACTCCCAACCGCACTATGGTAGCCTACTGTTTAAGTGAGAGGAAAGAATATAATAGGTTAATCTAGTGATCAGTTAATAATTAATTGTCATTGAGTTTTCTGTAAATTTATATTATTTCATTATCTCCTTTTGATTGCTTTAATTATTACTGTAAATCATTAAATTAATTTGTGAGATTGATCAGTTTAATTTAGTTATACTTCATTATTGTACTTTAAAAATTAATATCTTCTCAAATGTCATTTGTATAGCTTATTTCTCATTTAAATAATTATATTAATTACTTGGATTTCTTTTATTTACGTATTGTGCATTTCCTTAAGTTATTAAACATATATTAACCATTTCCAGTGATCTTGAAATAATATTGATTCAAATGTGGCAGTGTCCACCAACCTTTAAACTGTCTTCGTGGTGCGATGCATAAGGTGTTGATTTTCGGTGTGAGCATCCTGGGTTCGAATCCACGGACTGCCACATGCGTTTGTAAATTTCATTAATCGATTTTAGGAATATACAGTATAGTTGGTTGTTGGAAGGAACATAATAATTGATATTGGTTTAGGGGTAATTTATCGAGAGGACTTCCCTAGTGGTTAAGGCCCCATTAATTGCTCTTTCCATTCACATATGCATAGCCTCCGTGAGTTGCAGTTGGGATGTGTGTACATGCTTAGATTGATATGCAGGATTCGAAGTTGCATAATAAATCGTAGGCAGTGTCCACCAACCTTTAAACTGTCTTCGTGGTGCGATGTATAAGGTGTTGATTTTCGGTGTGAGCATCCTGGGATCGAATCCACGGACTGCCACATGTGTTTGTAAATTTCATTAATCGATTTTAGGAGTATAGTTGGTTGTTGGAAGGAACATAATAATTGATATTGGTTCCGGGGTAATTTATCGAGAGGACTTCCCTAGTGGTTAAGGCCCCATTAATTGCTCTTTCCATTCACATATGCATAGCCTACGTGAGTTGCAGTTGGGATGTGTGTACATGCTTAGATTGATATGCAGGATTCGAAGTTGCATAATAAATCGTAGGCAGTGTCCACCAACCTTTAAACTGTCTTCGTGGTGCGATGCATAAGGTGTTGATTTTCGGTGTGAGTATCCTGGGTTCGAATCCACGGACTGCCACATGTGTTTGTAAATTTCATTAATCGATTTTAGGAGTATAGTTGGTTGTTGGAAGGAACATAATAATTGATATTGGTTCAGGGGTAATTTATCGAGAGGACTTCCCTAGTGGTTAAGGCCCCATTAATTGCTCTTTCCATTCACATATGCATAGCCTACGTGAGTTGCAGTTGGGATGTGTGTACATGCTTAGATTGATATGCAGGATTCGAAGTTGCATAATAAATCGTAGGCAGTGTCCACCAACCTTTAAACTGTCTTCGTGGTGCGATGCAAAAGGTGTTGATTTTCGGTGTGAGCATCCTGGGTTCGAATCCACGGACTGCCACATGTGTTTGGAAATGTCATTAATCGATTTTAGGAGTATAGTTGGTTGTTGGAAGGAACATAATAATTTATATTGGTTCAGGGGTAATTTATCGAGAGGACTTCCCTAGTTGTTAAGGCCCCATTAATTGCTCTTTCCATTCACATATGCATAGCCTACGTGAGTTGCAGTTGGGATGTGTGTACATGCTTAGATTGATATGCAGGATTCGAAGTTGCATAATAAATCGTAGGCAGTGTCCACCAACCTTTAAACTGTGTTCGTGGTGCGATGCATAAGGTGTTGATTTTCGGTGTGAGCATCCTGGGTTCGAATCCACGGACTGCCACATGTGTTTGTAAATTTAATTAATCGATTTTAGGAGTATAGTTGGTTGTTTGAAGGAACATAATAATTAATATTGGTTCAGGGGTAATTTATCGAGAGGACTTCCCTAGTGGTTAAGGCCCCATTAATTGCTCTTTCCATTCACATATGCATAGCCTACGTGAGTTGCAGTTGGGATGTGTGTACATGCTTAGATTGATATGCAGGATTCGAAGTTGCATAATAAATCGTAGGCAGTGTCCACCAACCTTTAAACTGTCTTCGTGGTGCGATGCATAAGGTGTTGATTTTCGGTGTGAGCATCCTGGGTTCGAATCCACGGACTGCCACATGTGTTTGTAAATTTCATTAATCGATTTTAGGAGTATAGTTGGTTGTTGGAAGGAACATAATAATTTATATTGGTTCAGGGGTAATTTATCGAGAGGACTTCCCTAGTGGTTAAGGCCCCATTAATTGCTCTTTCCATTCACATATGCATAGCCTACGTGAGTTGTAGTTGGGATGTGTGTACATGCTTAGATTGATATGCAGGATTCGAAGTTGCATAATAAATCGTAGGCAGTGTCCACCAACCTTTAAACTGTCTTCGTGGTGCGATGCATAATGTGTTGATTTTCGGTGTGAGCATCCTGGGTTCGAATCCACGGACTGCCACATGTGTTTGTAAATTTCATTAATCGATTTTAGGAGTATAGTTGGTTGTTGGAAGGAACATAATAATTGATATTGGTTCAGGGGTAATTTATCGAGAGGACTTCCCTAGTGGTTAAGGCCCCATTAATTGCGCTTTCCATTCACATATGCATAGCCTCCGTGAGTTGCAGTTGGGATGTGTGTACATGCTTAGATTGATATGCAGGATTCGAAGTTGCATAATAAATCGTAGGCAGTGTCCACCAACCTTTAAACTGTCTTCGTGGTGCGATGCATAAGGTGTTGATTTTCGGTGTGAGCATCCTGGGTTCGAATCCACGGACTGCCACATGTGTTTGTAAATTTCATTAATCGATTTTAGGAGTATAGTTGGTTGTTGGAAGGAACATAATAATTGATATTGGTTCAGGGGTAATTTATCGAGAGGACTTCCCTAGTGGTTAAGGCCCCATTAATTGCTCTTTCCATTCACATATGCATAGCCTACGTGAGTTGCAGTTGGGATGTGTGTACATGCTTAGATTGATATGCAGGATTCGAAGTTGCATAATAAATCGTAGGCAGTGTCCACCAACCTTTAAACTGGCTTCGTGGTGCGATACATAAGGTGTTGATTTTCGGTGTGAGCATCCTGGGTTCGAATCCACGGACTGCCACATGTGTTTGGAAATTTCATTAATCGATTTTAGGAGTATAGTTGGTTGTTGGAAGGAACATAATAATTGATATTGGTTCAAGGGTAATTTATCGAGAGGACTTCCCTAGTGGTTAAGGCCCCATTAATTGCTCTTTCCATTCACATATGCATAGCCTACGTGAGTTGCAGTTGGGATGTGTGTACATGCTTAGATTGATATGCAGGATTCGAAGTTGCATAATAAATCGTAGGCAGTGTCCACCAACCTTTAAACTGTCTTCGTGGTGCGATGCATAAGGTGTTGATTTTCGGTGTGAGCATCCTGGGTTCGAATCCACGGACTGCCACATGTGTTTGTAAATTTCGTTAATCGATTTTAGGAATATAGTTGGTTGTTGGAAGGAACATAATAATTCATTATTTAAACCTTGCATTGATTCAGTAGAGGTAAATATTTATTTATTTTTCACTTGCGTGTTTTTGACGAATCATTCTTTTCGTTGTTAAGCCAAATATTAGTGTATTATATATTCGTATTCATGTCCCGAAGAACTTCTATTTTTATTTTTATAATTCCTAATTCAATTAAACTAATAATTTATATTCTAGTTTCCTTGAACCTTGATATTTGTTTTGAGTGTTCTGACATTTGTCTTGAATTTTAATTTAGCCTATTGTTTGTGTCATTTCACCTCGTCCACAACATATCAATATACTGTATATATATATATATATATTTAAATATTACCGCTGTCTTCTGGTTGTTATTATATGATAGTATGGCACTCGTAAAATTATAGACAAGCAGTAAACAAAATGAGGAAAACAGTTCCACAATATATTAGCTAAATGAAGTCACCAGTTTCAATAAAGAAACACCATAAACATTATACTAAGTTTAATATAATATGAGTATACAAAGCTTTAAACATAGAAACAAATACATTAGAAGGGGTTTATCATATGTTAGAGCCACACCGTATGGGTAACAAATACTGTATGTCCAGCTCTGGTTATACCACCTGTGACTTACTCAATTCACCCACCTGTATCCAAGTCTATACTAGGACAAACACCAAAGACCAACCCACTGAGGGAAGTCCTCAACACACGCAGCTAGCCTCGTGCTGCTCTTACTATACTCGGTGCCCAACTGCCGGATCAACCAGCAGCACCTACCCCCCCCCCCCCCCACCTGCGCTAATAACCCAACCTTCCCTCCATTGCCCCCTTCTCCCATTCAGTAATTAGCTTCATTTAACCCACGGTTACATATATATTATGTATCGTATGATTATCGAGGGTTTTTAGTTTTTTATATGATCAATATTAGATTTTTTCTCAGTTTCCAAGTAAATGTTTATTCTTGTTGTCCCTTAGAGTAGCTTCAAGCTAAATATACACCCCATACCCCCTTTCAAACTACATTTGTACATTTTGCGACTAAAAAATGTCCCGCCAAAAGTCCCAGTTTCCCATGAAGGCTCGCTATCCCTCGTCAGGAGAGAATCGACACACCTGAATAAGGTAATATGAAAGTCAGAGGAATATTTTACCCATTGATTCCTAGAGGATCTTTCAGAGCTAAGTAAAGTTGTCTAAATCTAACCAGATTTAAACACACACAACACACACACACACACACAAATTGATAAGTAAAGTAAGTAGGAGAGAGATGTTATAGTAATGACCACATGAACCAGGAAGCGGAGGTGTTATTTTGCTGCAGGAAGAAAACAAGTGATAAATATGACATGATCCGGAGAGACTGACACTTAGCCAGATGAATCACTTGGTGGCAGCCAATCATGTCTAGGAACTGGCCAGGGAGAGTAGTGCGGTGTCACACCAATGAATGTTATTTTACAGTTATTTTTTCCCCAGCTCTCTGATCTGACGGTTTCTTACAATGTATGTCATCTTTTACGTTTTACTTTCAATTTTTTCGCCAAATGAAACTTGTGGAGTTAAAGTTAACCATAAAAGCTCTTGTGTAAATAATTCTTATTGGGAAATGTATAATATGCTCCCTAGACCTCTATCAACTGTTAACAAAAAATAAACATAAAATAACATATATAAATTATATACATAAATAAAACACACACAAGACCCCCTTCGTGATAAATTTGTACAATTTTCGGTAAACAAAAATTCCCAGCATCCTAAAGTACAGACTCGCTATTGCTCACCTAAAAATTGACAAAAAGATGGGGTGATAGGTCTTAAAATCAATAAACTAATGGGACGAACGTCTTAACCCTGGATAGGTATCGTCAGAATCGGGTTTCGATGTGGGTCTTGTAGGACCACAAATGGCACGCCGCATATAAATATTCATATAAAATAAGGTAATTGAGATAGATTTTTTTTTTGTCAATTGCTACCATTAATTTAAAGATTCCTTAACGTTATGGAGAGTGTAATTGAAAATCAGAGTGATGTATATATTTATAACACTCTGAAGGCGGGACTAACTTGGGTGCGCGGCAGACTAAAATAGATTTCTGCGCATTGCGTCATGCCTCTTGTGGAGCAATGAGTCCTATCCAGGGTTTTAAATTGTTAAAACTAATAATGCCAAGCATGATGAAGAAGGGGGTCCAGCTAAAAGAAACCTTAATTGTATTAAACACGATACCCGTGTTTCATAGTTTCTGTGCGGTAATTGGAACTCGGAAACGTTTGTAACACTTGTTATGTGAATTATTTGTTAACATATAACGTTCCGTTCTTGCAATATACCTACAGATGATTCTGTCCAACTCTCTAACCCAAGGCTGAACCAATTTTCCCAGTCATTCTTCTACTCAACAAGTAAGCTTTGGAACTCTCTTCCTCGATCTGTTTTTCCTCATCCTATGACTTAAACAGTGTCAAGCTCTGTGGGCCCAGACATGTTGACTCTAACGAACCTTGAATTTGTCTCTCTCACTTTTTCAACTTTGGGGAAGGCACTTGTTACACTCAGCTTTGCATTTTTCCCTTCATTCACATACTGTAGAACAAAAACTATAGTTTATTCATTATAATGAGGCCAACATTCTTGAACCCTAACATCTTGTAACTCAAAATGGACTGGAGCAAATGGGCTGTAAATGTCAACACCTATATTATCCTGGTTGACTCTTTCCAAATGGTAGAAATAACAACTCTAATACCCTTTCAAGATACGATGACTGTTCTGTTTTCTGGCTATTATTAGACGATTTTTCTCAGATCAGAAAGAGTATATTGAAGTCAAAAGGTTAATTGATATAACCTTTACCCTTTTCATTCCCACAGAAATTGTCTATTGATACCCAGAATAAGCTGTCAAAATGCGGTATGATACTCAAAGGGTTACTAGTTTTTGAGTTATGATATGTTCGTTCGGTGTTTTTGGCCTACCTATAATAAACAAGGTGTAGTGCACCAATTTGATCACATAATTATAACATAAATGGTACACATAAACAGTGTGCTTTGTTTTATCTATTCATATTAGAACACATAAACCAATACACCAGTTGTTGTTGCTGTTGTTGTTCCCTAAGTTGCCTGGCCGAACAGCCCCTAGTCCCTAAGGAAGGCCATGGCCACAGTCGGGCTTTCCCACAGAGCTCTCAAGGAGTGTATATTGTGTTGTTGGCGTAAGTGATTGTGTGAAATGCAGTCTTCTATGATGTGTTTAATGGTATTGGGTGCTGTGTTACATCTTGGGCAGGTGCCGACGACGGAGTCATCCAGTCTCTTCTGATAGCTGAGAAGAGCTGGATGGTGCCCGCATCTCAGCCTGGCCAGGTGGACTCTGTCCTCGCGAGGAAGGGAGGATTAAAAAGGATGGATTTCGGGAGGTCGTACCTGCAGTTGTGTGTTGTCTATGAGTGATTGGATGAAGTGGCGAGAGATATGAGTATGGATGTGTTTCTGGAAGCTGGTTTGGGGTGGGCTGTGATGGAGACAAGACAGTATTTGTGTGTGATACCGTGTGCTGGGTGTTGTTTTGATATTTCTTGGTATCTGTGGGTGTGTTGCCATGTATTGTAGTGGGTGGTGTTGGTTTGTGGAGGCTGCAGCCAGGAATTGAGTGCCTCTCATGTCCAGATGGTCTTTGACTTTGAGGACTTTTGTTTCTTGATGTAGGTGATCTGTAGGTGTCGTAGCTGTGCAGCCTGTGATGATTTTTAGGGCTTTATTTTGAATAGTCTGTAAGGTCTTGTGATGTGTTTCAGCTAGGTTAGAAGCCCAAGCAAGGCTTGCATATGCCATCACTGACCTGGAGTGGCGGCGTCTACGCCGTGGGTCCACCTCCTGGAGCTGCCGACCATGGATGGCTGCCAACCCTAAATTCGCCGACCAATGGAAGACAGCCGGCTGCCGACCGTGGGGAGCAGTTTCCTGGGAGCCAAACTGCCACAACAAACCTCTTCTCCCTCCTTGGGTGCACGATACCTTGAAGCGGCAACGGTCGTCCGGGCAAGTATCCATTACACCAGTATTTACTAGTAGTGTACCATGTTTATTATAATTAAGTGTATATTGTTACAATGTAGCAGTGTATACCCTCTGACGCTCCGTTAAAAATAACCCAAAACAAATATTATTATTGAGTGAAAGCCATAATGAACCCGTTAAGGTGGAACGTTATATTTTTGGGTTGATTTTTTAATTTATTATATTTATATTTATTTATTTATTTATTTATTTATTTATTTTGTGTTGTTCAGTCCTTCCCTAGACCTCCATCAAACTTTAAAAAAAAACATCCCCAAAATCCCTCTTCTCTATGTATGTATTAGTGCATTTTTCAGTAGAAAAAATGCTCGATGCTTTACCGTTTATGACTACCCTTTGAGCCAATTTTCCATCCATCTAAACATTCCATGTGCTATTAATTTAATCAATTAACGTGTTTTGGGGTACTTTGTCAAAGGCCTTTTGAAAAAAAGTGGTATATAATATCTACAGCTTTACTCTTGTCATATAGGTTGAGGATATCGTGGAAGAAGTCTAAGAGGTTCGTCAAGCAGGAACGTTTGTTACGGAAGCCATGTTGAGTATCATTGAGTATGTTATTTTCATCTAAGTGATTTATGACATGATTATGATTTGCTGCCTTGTTTGTTAATATCGGTGTTACGTTTGGGAGCTTCCACTCATCAGGCATAGCCCCGGACTGCAAAGATTTATTGAAAAGCAATGTCAGTAGTTTTTAGAGCTCACATTTAGCTTCTTTTAGAACTCTAGGTGAGATTGTTTTGGGTCAAGACGATTTGTCTCACTTGAGTTTCTCTAAGCATTTCAATACTTCTCTCTCTGTAATGCTGATATTGCTTAGAGCATCAGAATAGTCTATCTGAGCTGACGATGCTGTAGGGATATCACTAAGGTTCTCTGTTGTCAAAACTGATACACAAAAGTTATTGAGGAAATCTCTCATCTGTTCTTCGTCTTTGGTGTAATCTACATTCTCATCTACTAACGGTCCAATAGTTGAAGTGACTACTTTCTTCTTTCTGATATAACCATGGAATTCTTTTGGGTTCGTTTTACTTTGATTCGCATCATGTAACTCCATGGTATTTTACTTTGCTTAATGATCTTTTTGGCTTTACGTCGTAGATCTATGAATTTTACTCGTTCTTCATAATTTTCTGGGGTTTTATATCTATCTTGAGCGTTTTTCTTAGCACGCAAACAGTCTTCAATCTCTTTATTCCACCATTTAGGCCTATCTTTATGTAATGAACGTCGGGTTTTTGATGGAATGCAGCTGCTTGCACCGCTTTAAAGTATGTGGTTGTGAAAAATTCCTATGATTTATCTATGTCATTATTGTTAGTCAAATAGCTCCAATCAGTTTATTTAAGTATTGCTTTGGGTTTATGGAAGTTTGATTTTTTAAATTTGGAACTATCTCATTGCTGCTGCTATTTGATTTATTACAATTTAACCATATACTGAAACTGATCCTTCGATGGTCGCTGTTACTGAATTCTTCACCAACATTCAAACCCTCCACCAAGTCTTCTTTCATTACAAGTACAAGGTCAAGCACATTATTACCATGGCTTAGAGGACTGAACAGATTGAAAAAGTAAACTTTCTTGCAGGTTGACCTAGAGGTCATTTCCAGAATGAGAAGTAAGCGTATCGCCTCACTTAGTTACTGGTAAATTAACCCTCTCCGACATATGACGCGATTTTGAGCCTATTAGGGATACTTTAAAGCCTTTGTTACCATCAGGGGTATTTAGAAACCTTTAGTTTAGTTACTTCAACCTCTGCAGTTGTCTTTGAGTTAGCTGTGGGGCAGAAAATTAATTTTGGAGAGGTAATTATAAGAGTGAGAGATCTCTATTTAATCTTGTTGCTAATTTGGCAACCTCTGCGTCATATGAGTCTGATAGGGTTAATGTCGCGAAGAATTACAGTATCTTGAATGTTACATATTTCTGCAGTTTGTTCGTAAATCTCTTGGTCAGTTTGCACTGATTGAGCTGGAGGTCTGTGCATTAATGCTAGCGTTTTTTTAGTTCCCTGATTATTTTTTTAGAGTACATAAGATATATGACATTCACAATTTAAGGTTTGACATTAAGGACGGGACTAACGACTTTCTCTGATGAAAAACAGAACGCCTCCTCCATTTTTATTGATTCGACCTTTCTCAAACATTGTGTAAACAGGAAGTGTATATTCTGCTAGAAAATCTCTGTCTTCCGTATTTAACCAAGATTCCGTAATACCGATTATATCATAATTGGCTGTAAACACAATTTCCTCTAGAACCGAAAATGTATTGCGTATGGTACGAGCATTTGCATAGAACAACTTTAGAAAATGTGTGCGTGTGTGAGAGAGAGAGATGCTGACATTTCTGAGGACGAGTTAGGGTAATTAATAGCTGAGAGCTAGCGAGAGAGAGAGAGAGTGTGTGTGAGAAGGAGAGGTGCGTGGTTGGGTGGGTGGGTTAAAGGTGAAGTAGGGTAGACGAGGAGAGAGAGAGAGAGAAGTGAGGGAGTCCTGAAGGCTGTGACATAAAACAAATTTGTTGGTCCGGTCAAAGGCATATTTATGTTGTGTGTTGGGTATGGGTGTAGAGTTGGACGAGCAGTACACATACACCACACACACACCACACACACACCCGTAGCCTAGTAGGTAGAGCTCTCGTCTCACACACGAGGGGTCGGGGGTTCAATCCCCGGCCGGGCGGAGACACATTGGGTTTGTCTCCTTTCATGTGTTAGTCTAAGTTCACCTAGCTGTAAATAGGTACCTGGAATAAGTGGACGACGTTGTGACGTCCCATCTGGGGTTGGCAAAAATGGTACAAGGCGAGATGGGTATCATATGGTTCACCTAAGCTGATGGCTACCTAAGCCTTCGGGCGAGACGGTACCGTCTATAGTGAGAATGGTACCATACAGATCCACCCTAAGCCTTCGTTTCCGATGTCGCCAATTGGCTAAATACAGACTACACACACATCCACAGCCATTCCAGCAGTACATAAAACACTTAACATGCATTTCACGCAATACATTCCCAGTTAAGGAGGCGCGATAATAATGAGCTTAGCTCGCATTGCGTGGATTCCCCTTGACGAACAAGTAACTGAGCAACTGAGTAACACACACACACACACACACACTTGATTAATCATAATTTTTAAATAATATACATAGTCAGATAGCGTGTTGCAGATAATTGAATGTTATTATCTGGGTTCATCATCTTAAGCCCGTAACAACAAATTGGCCAATTTGTTGTTACGGGCTTAAGATGATGAACCCAAGATAATAACATTCAATCATCTGCAACACGCTATCTGACTATGTATATTATTTCAAAATTATTATTAATCAAAGTGTGTATGTGTGTGTGTGTGTGTGTGTGTGTGTGTGTGTGTGTGTGTGTGTGTGTGTGTCGAACTCTACACCCGTACCCAACACAACATAAATATGCCTTTGACCGGACCAACAAATTTGTTTTATGTCACAGCCTTCAGGACTCCCTCACTTCTCTCTCTCTCTCTCTCTCTCTCCTCTCTCTCTCTCTCTCTCTCTCTCTCTCTCTCTCTCTCTCTCTCTCTCTCTCTACCTCGTCTACCCTACTTCACCTTTACTTCAACAAGATTATTTATCAAAGGTATTTAAAAGTAGAAAAGATAATATCAAACCACCATTAATTTCGTATTTTTTAAACTATAATTAACTATGAATAAATTAACAGGTTGACAAATTCAATAATTATGTAATTCAATGTAGTGAACTTTAACTAAAAAAACGCACACAGGAAAACCACCATAAACCACAGTGAATACAATTTGAATAAAGACACTGAATGCAAACTCTAAGTATGCACTTAATAAATTGTACAAACACTCTGGTCGAAAATGTAATTAAAACTGTGAATCAACACACCTAATAACATGAATATCTGTGAATCAAAACACTTAACAGAATGTATACAAACTGCGAATCACAATCTCAAACACAAATCAATACACGACACAGTAAAATACAAACACACCACACACGTATAGTTAAGGAACAGTGATTGCCAGGCTACCGTGTTTAGATCATTATCGCCAGTAATCGCTAGGACGATGTAGTACACACGAAGACACAAGTTACACAAACAAAAAACGATACCTCCTCAGTTCGGTTCACCCTACAAAACTACCATATATCAAGGGAACAGTAAACATGGCACAGAAACCGACTAGAAACACCACGTTAGACAACAAGTAATCAGAGTCATACGAGATTTGTCATCTCTTTCCTAGATTAACAGTAAATCAACTCACACCATTTCAAAGAACACTTTAAAATGTACCACCATTATCTCGACTCGAAAATCATCGTCAAACGAAGTACATAATATTTAACTGATCAAATATCCGTAGCTCTGTGAAATCTCTTGTGTTGGTCCTTATTGTATTGTAAGTTAATATAAGTTAGAGTTGAGCTACAAACTGTTCCTTTGTAAATTTTCAGCGAATGGCTGCAACTATCAATAAACCGTTTATGATTATTATTATATACAATTTATTATTACACACACACACATTGGAAACGCTCCACCTGGCCTGTAGAGACTACTCAGAATGGCATACCTTAGAGGAATATATGTAGCAGTCTTGAAGCCCATATTTACTTAATTCGTTTTGCGTTTAAAAACAATATAATACAAATGTTAAGGGAGTGTTTCTTCTGGACCGCCTTCTCCCTCATGTTTTCCCCATTATACGCTCACCCAATTAATTTGGCAATTGTATGGCCTATTGCCCAAGTTTTTGTCCATGTTAAGGCCTTTCATGAAATACTAGAGTAAACTAAATTTCTGGCAAGCGATAGCGAGCTAGCAATTACGAGAATTGTTCTACCGGAAAATGCACACATTTATCTCAAAAAGGGGTCTTGGGATTTTTTCTTCAGCTTGATGAAGGTCTACAGATCAAACTTAAAAATAAACAAATTAAGAGAGAAAGACCCCAGACGTAGATCGAAGTATTGCAAAATTGATGAATGGGCAGGAAAGTTAGTGTTGAAAAAGAGAGAAACTGTCATGTTGGAAGAAGGGGAGGCACGGAGTTGAGCTGAACAGGGAAGGTACAGTTACCAACACAAATACCTGGTACTCTTCTGTATGATAACCTTGAAACAGTGAGCATTAATTGGGGACAACAGACTCGAGCATGTGTATGAAAGGAATTATAATGTTTGGTCAGCGCGTCAGAATTGTTAAAACAAAGTTGTGGTACTTTTAATCTGTCATTGATTTTACAGCTGCATTCACAATTTTTGGAGAATTGGTTTGAAACTATTGAACTTTAGCGAAATACCAACACATTCTACCAAAGTTCAAAGGCTTTATAGGTTTGGTTACGCGATCCGACAACTGTACAAAGCCTCCCAAATGGTATCTATAGAGAGGGGTAGATAGATGGGGAAACTAACAGTAAAACATATGCCATTGATGTAAAGTTGGTAGATATTTTTTCAGTTTTCAATGTCCGGTGTGTGTGTCTGTGTGTGTGTGTGTTTTGAAAGGTGGACTAATACATGTTGGAGTCATTGTAAT
>JBAKBP010020501.1:0-42449 GCA_037953745.1 Lithodes maja | reverse complement strand
GGGAGCTGCGGGAAGACTCTTAAGAGTTCCCCCGGCGGACTGCGGGAAGACTCTCTGGAGTAACGCTTTTGAACGCGTACCAAAACCGCGCGTAAATAGTCAGACGGCTGAAAATTGGTGTGGATATAGTACTACGTGTCAACTCTCGATACCACCCCGCGAAACGCTCTCCCCGCACTCGAGCAAGCACCACCGCGCCAGTAACCAAGCACTAGTCATGGAGCCCACACGTCCCTCACGCTCGCTCCCTGATGACACAACCAGCCCTCCTTCTGGTGGTGTTAGCCGCCGTGGAAGGCAGAGGGTGGCTGCCAAAGACCCTAGCTACCTGTACGACACGCCCTACAGCTCGGAGGACGAAACACCAGCACCCAAAGCACGGAAAACACGTGCAAGCAGGGCAATTGCACAGAGGTCATTGATCTTTCGTGACACTGCCACCACGACCCAGGCCACTGCAACAACCACTACCACCAGCACTACCATCACTGCCACCCCTGCCACCCCTGCCACCGGTACCAGCGACGCAGGAGGTCGCCCTAGGGCTGCAGAACCTGCGGGGGCAGGAAAAATTAAAGGCACGGGCGTAGGGAAAAGATCCCGTACGCCAGCCACAGTGCCCCTACCACCACCACCACCACCAGCCGCCGCCCCTGGCCCGGCTGCCGCCGCCGCCCCTGGCCCGACTGCCGCTGCCGCCCCTGCTGCCCCTGCCAGCGACGCAGGAGGCCGCCCTAGGGCTGCAAAACCTGCGGGGGCAGGAAAAATTAAAGGCACGGGCGTAGGGAAAAGATCCCGTACGCCAGCCACAGTGCCCCTACCACCACCACCACCACCACCAGCCGCCGCCCCTGGCCCGGCTGCCGCCGCCGCCCCTGGCCCAACTGCCGCTGCCGCCCCTGCTGCCCCTGCCAGCGACGCAGGAGGCCGCCCTAGGGCTGCAAAACCTGCGGGGGCAGGAAAAATTAAAGGCACGGGCGTAGGGAAAAGATCCCGTACGCCAGCCACAGTGCCCCGACCACCACCACCACCACCAGCCGCCGCCCCTGGCCCGGCTGCCGCTGCCGCCCCTGCTGCCCCTGCCGCCCCTGCTGCCCCTGCCGCCCCTGCCCAAGGAACAGAGAGAAGGGCGACAGGCACCACCATCATCTTCCCATCAAGGCCACGCACCACTGCTGCCCCTGCCGCCGCCTCGGCCGCCGCCTCTGCCGCCGCCCCTACCGCCGCCCCTGCTGTCCCTGTCCATCAGACACCCTCGCGTGGCAAAATTACCCGGAAAACTCTTACACCATCCAAATATGCCGCCATGCTGTTTGATGGTGATTTACACGACATTGGCAGTCAAGGTTTTGACGACGAAGACCAAGCACGGGACCAAGGGTGGGGGGATTTGGGAGTGGACAGTGGGAGTGAGTCGGACGTCGGCGACGAAAACGAGGAAGGTTATCGTCTGACCAGTGAAGAGGAGGGTGATGATGATAATGTGCTGTATCGCGACCATGGAAGCGATATTTCAGACAATGAAGCAGACGCAGACGACATTCCGATCCCTGGCTTGCCTACGTTCGATTGGTCTGACGGGGTAAATTTTGTACCTGACGTGCCCCAGTTCAATCCTGGGTCGTCAGGTACAACTGACGACTGGCCCTGTGACGAGCACGCGAACGAAAGCGATTTCTTCCTCGCTTTTTTCGATTTTGAGGTAATGACGTTCATCGTTGCCCAAACAAACGCCTACTACAGGTGGGTGTTTGGTCGATTGGACGTCCTTTCTCCAAAAGCGAGAATACGAGGCTGGGTGGATACGACTGTTGAAGAATTTATGACGTTCTTTGCCTTGTTGTTCCTCATGCCTCTGATCAAGAAGCATGTGTTGCAACACTACTGGAAGCACGACCCTCTCATCGCAACCCCAACTTTCAATAAGTTCATGACTCGTGACAGATTTTTGTTGCTGCTAAGATTTATGCACTTTGCAGACAACGAAAATCCTAACAGGATTGACAGGATATGGAAAGTTCGGACTGTGTTCACCATGTTGTTGGAGAGGTTTAGGAAATACTTTTACCCCTTCTTCAATTTGGTGATTGACGAGTCGCTCGTGCTCTTCAAAGGACGTCTTGTGTTCAAACAGTATATCCCCTTGAAAAGGCATAGGTTCGGAATCAAGCTCTTCGTTTTGTGTGACTGCGAAACTGGAATAGTGCTTGACATGATCGTGTATACAGGCACTGACATTGACATCCCGAAAGCCGCTGCCAATGACCCCATGGGCATGTCAGGTGCCATCGTCAGGAAAATGTTGGCACCTTACCTGGGCAAAGGCCACATCATCTACACTGACAACTGGTATACTTCTCCTGCTCTCTGCCAGTTTCTTCATGACAACCAAACGGGGTCATGTGGGACTGTCAGAAAGACAAGAAAGTTTATGCCCAAGTTCACAGGTGATGTCATTCCTCTGTCAGATGCCTCCTCCAGTGACACACCTTCAGAAGACGACCTGGCCCAGGAACACCGCGAGAGGCATGTTCGAAGAAGGCGACGAAAGGGGCTGAAGTACAAGCAGCTCGAAAAGTGTGGGAAAGTGATAGCCCTGAAGTGGAAGGACAAGCGAGACGTCCACCTGCTTTCCACCGTCCACACAGGTGCCCAAGTGGATTCTGGCAAAATCCACTACAGAACCAGGAAGACCATCTACAAGCCCGACATGGTAGTGGACTACACAAAGAACATGCGCCTGGTGGACAAGTCTGACTGTCAGCTGTCAGGCGTTGAGTGTCTGAGGAAGACTGTGAAGTGGTATCACAAGCTCTTCCTCCACCTAGTTGATATCACGATGCTCAACGCCTACAACTTGTGGTTGGTAAAGAAGGATATGTCCCCAAACCAGAAGCTGAAATTCCGGGAGTTCGTGTACAACGTCTCATACCAACTCCTGGAGAAGTATGGCACCACCACTCACAGACGTACGGCATGGCGTGGGGATCACGTTCCTGACCGAGTGCAGGTGGGTGTCCAAAGACACTACCTGATCGGCACCGAGGTGATTGGCACTCGTCACAGGCAGGTGCAGTGCGTCGTCTGCAGCTCCAGTGTCAGGAAACCCCATGTCCCAAAAAGAGTCACCTCAATGTGCGCAGAGTGCAAAGTTGCACTCTGCATGGGCGAGTGCTTCAGGGACTACCACACCTTCAAAAAATTTTGAGTGTCGCCCTGCCCCGCCCTGCCCTGCACTGCCCTGCACTGCCCTGCCCTGGACTCGCCCCCTGCTCAGCCCTGGACTCGCCCCCTGCTCAGCCCTGCCCTGGACTCGCCCCCTGCTCAGCCCTGCCCTGGACTCGCCCCCTGCTCAGCCCTGCCCTGGACTCGCCCCCTGCTCAGCCCTGCCCTGGACTCGCCCCCTGCTCAGCCCTGTCCTGGACTCGCGCCCTACCTTACCTGACCTGACCTAATTGATCACGCTACCTCATAATGTAACATATATATTATATAATGTATAAGTTCCAAAGATGTCCCTGTGATATAGCTTTTACATTATATAATTGTATGTTTCATTATTTAGTTTATAAGTTTCAAATATCTACATGTTATATGCCTTATTTTTTTATTATATCAATATATATGTTTGTTATTAGTCAAAGTCATGTGTATATAATTATTTTATTACCTCAAATGAATTGTACAAAAATATATATGTTTCAACAAATCCTGTCAAACCTACTAAGATAATACAAAAAAACAATAATAAAAAAAAAAAACACAAGGTCATGTCATTGTATTCTTACAATATGATATATTCTATGAATATTTCATATTTATTGAATACAATGGCATGATCTTGTAAAAAAAAAAATTTATCAAAAATGTTCTAGACAATATAAAACCTTCCCCATAACCCCCTCCTGGATTCGATCCCACAACCCTAGCACACTTTCAGTTTACCAGTCCGCGACCTTACCAACCATGCCACAGGAGCTCATACCAAATATCACTCAAAACTTGGTGTCTACAATCGAAATGACAATATACAAAAAAAAATGAATTATCCCACCAATTTACGTTTGTAAATTGATGGGATTATCAATTATTTCATGCCAAGGTTTATGAAAGTTTGTCTCTGTCAAGAATTAGTAATTATATAACTTTATTCTGTCCAAAATTGCCAAAACATTCAGCAAAATTGCCCCTCTCAGTGCGACTCCACTCATTTTCACACGGTCAAGCGGTGACCCTTGTCGCTCCCTAGCTACACCAGCCACAGCAGCTCTGTCTGGGAAAAAAATTTGTATAAATACAATAATGGATAAAATACTCTTCACAAATACATTTGTATTGTATAATATTGTAAATCAAAAAGAATAATAACTGTGTGGGTGTCGTAAATTGCTCAACCAGCTTTCTTATGTCTCGCCTACGCGCGTATATTGGATTATACATAGTCATGACTGTCATACAAATAATTGCAGTAGGTCTCGAATGTACATTTAGATTGCATATTACTTGGAAATAAATAAGTAAACGTTTCTCTGGTGGCAATCTACCCTTTCGCAAGTGTAAGGAGACACCATTCTATATTTAGCCCTTTATCGCAAAAGGCAATCTGCACGTGTTTACTGACCACCGTCGCTGGTGCTCTATAATATAGTAGTTTATTGACAGTCAATGGCCTACATGTTTCTGTGGTACTTCACATGTGTCTAAAATGCAATGTCTGCTTGCATAAAAATGCAATTCTGAAGTCCATTTATACGTACAACATACGCATGTCTCAGTTTCTATCTATCTCTCTCTCTCTCTCTCTCCATTCCTGACTCATGTTATTGTAAAACTCTTGGTGGCAAGAAACACCAGACACCTGGAAGACAAGGTTCAAAATCCCAAGCATCCATACGCCTCGAGCGCCTTCACACTTGTCACACAGCTGGTTATCTATCTACAGATCTGCCTGCCTTTCCTCCCTTGACGACTCACTCACTCCCTCCCTGCACCCCTGCATGCCTCCCTCCCTCCCTCCCACACACCCACCCCCAACCCACCCTTTCAGGCTTCCGTGTGCTAGAAACACATTCACAATTTGCGTAAATATCGCATCAATTGAGCTATATGCGGTATATTCCTTGTTATATGGGACGCCTACATACGTACACGTCTTTATTATAGCATGACAGTGCTCTAAATACAAGATTTACGTGATATGTATGGCGTAACACACCCTCTCCCCCTTTCATTCCCAGCACAGCTCACTCACACCTTGGTTCACGCATAGAAACTCTTTGATAATGTGCGTAAATATCGCATAAATTGGTCAATATGCGGTATATATTTTGATATATGGCACGTATACATACGTACAAGTCTGTATTATAGCATGACAGTGCTCTACGTACAAGATATACGTGATATGTATGGCGTAAACCACACTCTCAGCTCATAAATTACCGCCAAACCTCCAACACATGTCATTCCCGCCTAAAAATTCTCTTATAATTCCCTTATATATTGCAATTTTTGGTCACTATGAGGCATATTCATTGTTATATGGGTGGCCTACACACGTATACATACTCTACATAGCCTAAAAGGGCTCAAAAATGGACATATACGTGATAATACGCGGTAACCCACACCCTCCTCCCTCTCCTTCTATCCCCTGCGCGCGTAAATATTCGGCAGGAAAATCTCGCCGCTCGATGACAATCTAGCCGCGCGGTGCCATTCGCTCCACATTTTTCAACTACGGACCGTTCCCCCACCCCCCCCAGACATTTTTTGGGGGGTCAAATTTATATGGGCCGATGCCCGCAAACATTCCCTACACGATGAGGTACTTTTTATCGAAATTTGCAATAGGTCCCCAAATCATCATAGGTGCGCACAGTCTTACCCTGTAGAAAACCCCCTGTGCGCCGCGGAGAGGTTAAGGATTAGATCGTCTGGCAATAAATGTAGGGCATGGAATCTTCAATTATGCCAAAATATTATAGTTAATCATGCAATACCAAAAAAGAAAACGTACATACAATTAGAGAAATCTATTATTACTGCCCACACATGTAGCTGAAGGAAGGGGTTAACTTACCAGGTAGAGGTCCAAGTAAAGGCTAAGGTACTCCAGCCAGGGGTCCTGGGGTGTGTATTTGTTAACTATTTTTTGTTTTTCTATGTGAGTGAGGGAGACAAAAGGCAGTACTGCCTGTAGCGAGTGCCTCCCCCAGAGTTGGAAGAGTGATAGGGCCAAAATCAAGTGAAGTTAGAGCCAAAATGCTTGGACACACGGAGTTTGAAGCAATTTAAGTCATAAGAAGAGGGAAAGACTGATTCTGGGACAGAGTTCCAGAGCTCAGCTGTTGAATATAAGACAGAATAACGTTTCACTCTTGGGATGGAGAGTTGCACAGAGTAGGGGTGGGATTGTGTTGCAAGATGGGTACTATGTACCCTACGTAGAGGAGGTGGTATACACTAGGAGAGCTCTGAGGAACACGGTAGCAGCGGTAGAATAGCGAGAGAGATGCAGCATTGGGGCGAAGGGAGAGAGAGATTGCAAAGTTGGTGAGTGGACGGGAGTTAATGATACGAAAGGCTTTCCTTTCTACTTTGTTTAGAAGTACAGTGTTAGAGGATACTCCCCACACATGTGAACAATACTCAATACACAGACGCACTGTGCCCCTGTACAGAGAAAGAAGCTGTGCAGGGGTAAAGAACCCCTTGAGGCGGTTGAGCACACCCAGCTTCTGGGAGGCTGCCTTAGCAAGACTGGTAATATGGGCCTTCCAAGAGAGAGCAGAAGAAAAAGAGACACAGAGAATATTGAGAGAAGATGAAGGACTGATTTTTGTATGGTTGAAGTATTAGGGCTAGTGCTTTGGGAGCATTTGCAGTTGAGAAAGTCTTTAATGAATAATATGAAGAGAACTGGAGATAGACAGAACCCTGAGGAACACCGGAGTTGATACTTGTATTGCATCAGCTCAGTCCAGTGTCTTATCAGGTGCAAGTTGGAGATTTGATCTGGAAGACATATTGATCAGCTAAGAGACTTAGATGGGCACCTTTTGCAAAATGAAGCAGTGGAAAATCTGCCTTTCCGAGAAAATGTAGCCAAATTTAACATTCAAGATAACTGTACACCATTAGCATCTTCCAGGTCACCCTCCAATACTTGCATGATAAAGGAGTCAAACATGAATGATAATCCTAGCCAAGAAGTCAGGTAGAATGTTCAAGTGAGGAACCGAGGTCCACAATTAAAGTAAAACCCGAGCAGGAGTCTTTTTCATGCTCACAATCACCAATTCAAAAGACAAATGAAATCACACCAGTACGTGGTTAGACGTTCAAATCGTGAGAAAACAAAACCAGCATATTTGAATGATTATGTTTGAGGCGGCAGTGAGTAGGTGCAAGAGCAGGGTAGGCTACGTAGGGAGATGAGATAGTTTTAAACATCTATAATAAGTTTTGTTTGTAGCCTTTTGAATAATGTGGATTATTTCAAGTGTGACACTTAAGTTATATATGGACAAATGTTAAAGGACATGAATGGCCCTGCCTAATTTGATATAGGCCTACATATAAGCCTACTGTATCTGATACTTAAATAAGGATATACCTCGACATTATTAGGGGTGATTAATGATAGTAGCCTATAGTATTTTTATGCACTGAATATTAATATTAGTTTTGTTACCAAAGGGAAGAGTGTTATATATTGTGAAAAACACTATATACTGTATATGTATTAGACTTTATATATGGATATTGGTTTATAATAGTTTGGTTTATATTTACATGTTTAACCCTTTATTGGCGGCGCGCAACTTATGCCTTGTGAAAGAAATTTGGACTAAGTGGCGGTTCACAACTTATGTCGTGTGCCATTTTCAGCACGTAATGTTGCAGAGAGAGAGAGCTGAGCGGTGTGAGGAGCGTAGTAAGGCTATGACCGTCGCACACCAACGCGGTGGGCCAACTGAAGTGAAAACCACCCTACCTTCCCCCCTCACACTCGCTACACAGGGAATTATGTAGGGAAAGTACCTAATTACATGGTTTTTGCACTCGTGTTGCGCGATAGTTGCAAGAAAACTAGCGGTCGTACAAGGATGGTTGGGGTGTCATTGGAAAGCTCTGTTTATGACCTTTCAGGGATAGATACTTGTTTTGCGCTCTGGGTCTTATTTAGGCATGAAAATGATCACGTAAACAACCCTATTTAGGGTAAAAACTCCCCGCTGGGCGGTACATATAAATTACCGCCTAGGCCGCTCGTTAGGTGTTAAGTTTAGGCTTGTGATCCCTTAATAGACAGTTCAAATACACAGAATAAAGCTGGAGGCTGTTTTATCCCAAGCCTGTTATTTTCCTGGCCTTTAAACACTACATTGCCTTTTAGTTATTTAGGAGGCTGTGTGTGCTGCGGGGCTAGGTTGCTTTGTACATCCTTATGATGGAGTAACCTGTGTTGTTATTGATGCAGAAGCTCTAGTCTAAGAGTTGGTAGAAGATAAGGAGGAATGAGACCTAGGGGGGTAATGATAGGAGAGATGGGGTGAGAGTTTAGGGAGGAGGAGGAAGGGGTGAATATAAATGGAAGGTAAGGATTCTAAGGAAGAAGGAACTGGTAGTGTGGGGCTCATTAATAAGGAAGGAGATGGATGGTTTGAGGGTGGTGGTGATTGGTGAGAATGGCTTAGAGCAGGTGAGTAGTGATTATGTGAAGGATTTTGGTTGGAATGGGGTGTATTTATTATTGAGGATGAGTTACAAGAGGTCGATGAGTAGAACATCTGGGGACTTGGTATATTATGCTAAGGGTTAGTGGCGGAGAGCTGTGAGATGGAGTATGTTTGACTGGTGTTGAGTGTTTAGGGTTCAAGAGAGAGGTGTGTTGTTAAGGAGGATTGGTCGTGTTATGTTCATTTAGTGTGTGGAAGGAGTTGTATAATGGGATGGGAGAAGATGAGAAGAAAGAACTAGAGCAATTAAGCATGCCGCAACTATGTAGACTACTATACTTACCAGGTTTACTTACCAGGTAGGGCCACACACTGTCCACGGAGCAGCCGTATTCAGTGGGGGGCCCAAGACATGAATACGGGCACTCTAACTAGATGTACGATTAGTAGTAGTTACTGGGAGTCTGGCAGAGATAGTTAGTTTATTTTGTGCCCTCGTTGGAGACTAGCTTTTTAGTTGCGTTACTTTGTTTGAAATGGTAGTTTAGGTGTTTGAGATGCGTGTTTTAAGTGTTTTAGTGATATTCGTGGAGGGAGTCGTGTATTTCTGCTTGGAGGCGTTGCTTGAAGAGTCTGAGATTTGGTGCAGTAACGGTGTCCTCTGAAAGTGAGTTCCACCTCTTGATGACTCTGTGGGAGAAAAATCTTCTTCTGGCTTCTGAGGAGCAGTGCTGTACTTGGATTTTGTAACTGTGGCCTCTGGTGCCAGTCCTTGGGGCCATGGTGAAGAGGTCGGTGGGGTTGATGGGTGAGAGGCCATGGAAGATCTTGTAGCAGTAGATTTGGTCGTACCTGATCAGTCTGCCCCTGACTGAGTGGAGTTTGAGTCTTTGTAGGCGCTCGTCGTATGGGTAGTCGCTAAGGCCAAAGATCTGCTTCGTCCATCTGCTCTGGACAGACTCTGTGAGTCTGCTGTCGGTCAGGTAGTCTTGGTTCCAGAGTGGGGACGCAAAGTCGAGGATGGGTCTTAGGTCGACCTTTAGGAGGGATAACATGAATTGGGGGGAGCGATTTGCTGTACTCTTGAGCAGATTTTGGGCGACTCCTCCCGCTTTGTTTACCGCCTGGCGGATATGGTGGTGAAATTTGAGGGTTGATGGGACGAATACCCCAAGGTCCTTCTGCAGGTTTGATGGCTGGATGGGCAGGTTTTGGAGGAAGTAGATGGGTTGGGTAGGCTGGTTCGTTTTGTGGCAGGAGAGGTGCAGGTGAGCAAATTTTTCAGTGGCAAACCTTAGACCCCACGAGGAGGCAATTTCATGAAGCCGGTCGATGTTTTCTTGAAGGGTTGCCATACCACCGTGGGCTTGGTATGAGGATGATGGGCAGCTGAGGTATATTTTCAGGTTATCTGCAAATATGAAGTATTTGCAGCTTAGTAGTGATCCTATGTGGTTTATGAAGATGAGGAACAGCAGTGGGCCTAGGACGGAGCCTTCGGGGGACCCCGCTGAGTACTGGTCTTGCTGAGCTTGTTTTTCCGTTGATGCGCACCTTCATTTTTCGGTCAAGCAGGAGGCTCTTAATCCAGCTAAGGAGGTTCCCCGATATTCCTATGTCTCTCAGTTTGTTTAGCAGGGTTTGGTGGTGGACTTTATCAAACGCTTTCTGGAAATCGAACAGGATGAGGTCTACTGTTTCACCTCTGTCATATTGTGCGGTGATGTAGTTGTATGTCAGTAGTAGTTGGTCGACCACGGATCTGGAAGGCCTGAAGCCAAACTGTTTGTTGTCGAAAAGGAGATAGTCATCCAGAAAGCTGTAGAGAGATTTAGTGATCAGTCGTTCCATGGTCTTGCATACAACTGAGGTTAGGCTTATGGGGCAGTAGTTTAGCGGGTTTGATTTACTTCCTTTCTTGAAGATAAGCGAGACGTGGGACTCCTTCCAGGTTGGTGGGACTGCCCCGGTGGCTAGGGAGAGGGTGAAGAGTGCAGTGAGGGGAACGGCAAGTTCTGAGCGCATTCCTTCAGGAGGCGGGGATGGATGAGGTCAGGCCCCATGGCGCTGTCGGGTTTTAGGGACTTTAGGAGGTTCAGTACTTCGGAGTGCCTGATGGGGACTGTCGGGAGGGAAGCGGCTCCTATCTGGTAGGGGGAAGGGGTTCACAGGCTGGATTATTTCGTACACCCCGGAGACGGCTTCGGTGAAGGATTCTGCCATTGCTTCTGGTGAGTCGGTGAGGGTGTCGTTGATCATTAGTGGGCCTATCAGGGTTCTGCTTACTATTTTGTTCCGGATATATGAGTGAAATAGTTTCGGTTTGAGGCTGCGATTTCTGGCTAGGTTGTTTTCGTAGTCGGATTGTAGTGAGATTGTTGTTGCTCTTAGTCGGTCGTTGGAGGAGTTGAAGGTGTAGAGGGATTGCTGCGCTTGATGGGACTGTCTGCCATGGATTCTCCTCATTTCTTTGTACTGCTTCCATTGGTTGGATCTGAGTCTTGTGAGATGTTTGGAAATTTTTCTGAGCCAGGGGGGGCCAGAACATTTGGGTTCCTTTAACGGGACATGTCGGGTGACTAGGTCCTGGAGGGTGGAGGTAAGGAAGGAGTTGAGGTTGTCTAGGTCACGTGCTTGGAGTTCATAGTCCCAGTCAATCTGTCTCAGGTAGTTGCGGATCTGGTTGTAGTTTCCTTTAGCCCAGTCTCTTATCTTGGTTATATTGTGGGGGGTGTTGGGAGGGTCCCAGTCTTGAAACAGGTAGTTGAGGGTTATGACAACGTGACCGCAGCGGGGGAGTCGGGGGTTGGTGGTATTCTTACCTGGTGGGCTTCCCAGACCCCAGAGCTAAGTGGTAGGTCAGGGTCCACGGAAGCCACACACTGCTGATGCGTCAGCCCAAAGATAATTTAAAATTTGTAGTAAAAACAGGGAGTATAGAAATCTATGGACTGGAAAGTGCATCATAAGCAGCTACGTTAACAAACAAGGTACAAGTATAAGTGGTTGAGGAGGCCAGAAGGTGTGACATCGAGAACAAAATCATGAATATTCATATAAAACTCCTGCAAGATAGCCGGAAAGGGCAGCCTTGAAAGATTATAGGTTAGTCAGGGATACCAATTCTGTGGGCAAAGAGTTCCACAGAGACACATATCTAAGATTAAAAAAAAAAAATCTTATTTCAAGCTGGCATCTCGAGTGAGCAATTTTATATGGGTGACCCCTGGTTGCAAAATATTGGGGACGATCAAAAACATCTTCAGGAGTAATTGAGCAGAGGCAGTGAAATATTTGCCAGTACTTAATTATGTCATGCCTAAGAAGTCTACCCTTAATGGAAAATAGGTTTAATATCCTCAATCTCTCACCATAATCAAGATTCTCGAGACCCCCAATAGATTTAGTCCAGGGATGTTCAGTAGTCTGTCTGCCTCTGTAGTTAGGACTAGGTCAAGTATATTTCTGGAGGGGATGAATGTGGGCTCTCGGACCCACTGGGTAAGGCCTACAGTATAGTACCTATATACTTTTTATCCACGGGAAAATATTTTTTTGTCTTGCGTTTTTTTTTTTTTTTTGCATTAACCTAACCTAACCTAAATGTATTTGGGGGCTATTTGGGGGCTATTAGGTTAGGTTAGGTTAGGTTAGGTTTTTGGTTAGGTTAATGCTAAAAAAAAAAAATTAAGCCAAGAAAAAGAAAAAAATTCCCGTGGATAAAAAGTATATAGCAATGAATGATAGGAACCCAAAACTACCATTAGAAATGAGATCCCAGCTGTGGTGTGACTCGTAAATATTGACCATATATTATTGTATTTAACAGGAAGGTACGACGAGGTAAGTGATGTGGTATAGGTGGCAATATACGGAAATGGATTATATGGGCATTCCGCCCCCTCTGACAAGTCTATCAATCTAGATGTGACACAGATTTTACAACGTTTCAGAGAGACATTAGCCTAACCTAACAACCTTACCTAACCTATCCTAGTATTATAGGTAGGGGCTGCCGCCCCCACACCCCCGCTGGTTGGGTAAAACGGTAGAAATCCAGTTGGGGTGGAGTGAGGGTAAATCTACAGTTATACTACCCCTCCACCACTACCCCCCACCACCTCCCCCTTTCAAAACACGCCTTTTAGCGTGTTTTTGGATGGTTCAGCAGACGCGGAAACTGGAAAAAAACTTATTTTGATAAAAATTATCACCAACCAGATACGAGTTTTTCAGGTAATTTGTTGTTGTTTTTAATGTTTTATTTGATATACAGTGTTGTTTAATACCGAGGACCGTCACATTTTAGTATTTTTAACATTAGCCTAACCTAACCTAACTTAACCTAACCTAACCGAAAAGTAACCTGTCTCTGCGACGGTCTAAACTCCCCCTCACGTTCCCTGTTTATGGGTGCGCGACGGTCTAAACCCTGCTCACGTTCCCTATTTATGAGTTTGCGAAGGTTTGTAATACTTCAATGTATCTATTTCAAGTCAAATATACATTTCCGCACATCATCAAACCATACTAAGTCTACTACTAATAATATTAACCCATTAGTACCAACAGAATAGCGACAAAATAGGGGTAGTATAACTGTAGATTTATCCTTCAATTTAACCTGCAAGACAAGGCTATCGTTAACATATTATTTTAGTACATGTACGGTAAGTCAGGTACGAGGGCAAGAGTTGTCACCTGATCACTGTTGACAGAGGTCATCTTGTCACCATATCCACAGTTTTCTTTGGAGCAATTTAGTTGGTTTAGTTGGTTACTTCCTGCACCATCACTTCTAACATTCCGTAGCAACACAAAACATCCCAATCTTGGAAACACACAAACACAAAAAACGTTGTCGGGGAGCATGACCTCCTCCTTCCACAACCCAAGGGAAAACTGATTTATTGCTTAGCAGTGTTGCCATTCCTTCAACACAAATGTTGCTAGATTGGACCGCTAGATACAAAAAGCTGTATATCAATATACAAACATTATAAGTCTAATATATTGCTTTAATAGAGGAAACTATACTTAGAATCACTTTCAAGTTTTCCATATCTCGATAATACCGGTATTTCTCCATCTTTATCCCACTTTAGCATCCTAAAACACAAATTCAGCTAGAATAGTCTGCTTGATTTGCAGATTCCATACAGTATATTAAAAGAAAACTGTCAGAAATTTCCAATATTATGCTATAAACTTCGAAAACATAGTAATAATCATGTATAGGTAACCCTCATCTACAAATAGATGCACCTAACCCAATACTTAGTAAAAACATATATATCCAGATCTAGCATAAAATTTGCTAGACTAGCAAACCAAATATTACACATCCGCTAGCTTAATCCTCAAAACTCGCTAGAATGTCGTTAGGTAGACCACACAAAATACAGCTAAAGAAATGGAACAATATGTGAATATTGCTTTACAATATCTCAAATATCCATACTATAGCATAATAAGTAAAATATATGTTGCTAGATGTCAGTATTTGGCGCAAGATCAGCCAATATATCCGTACCTAGCATACAAATCGCTACTTATATATTGCAACACTGTTTCTAGGAGAGCGTCTGTACGCAGCCGGATACCTTACCCTCTACGCATGCGCGAAAACGTAAGCCTCCCTTGGCCCCGCCCCCCGTTCCCCGAGTTTAAATAAACCCTGGCATTCCAGAAATCCAGTGTTCGATCCCACTCAAAGTTTAGTATATTTTTATTTTTGTTTTTTTTTGTTATTTGTGTTATGTTATATTATAATATATTATATTAGGGTTAGGTAAGGTTAAGTTAGGTTAATCTATTCTAATATAATATAATATTTGTACATTTTCGGCAGTGGGCGGGGCCTGGGGTAAGGTATCGGGCTCCGTACAGACCCTCCCGTTTCTAGTGTGGATGATTCGACTCCCACAAACGAAACGAGCTCGCTGTTTCGTTTGCATTATATTTCTTTCTTGTATCAATATTTTTTATTTCTGTAGAATAAATATGGATAATTGGTATTTTAATGTTAATTATAAATGCATTTAAAAAAATATTGGTAAAGTAAATTAGCAAAACTACTGCAGAAAATGTATAATGTCTTATTCGATTCCTACCAATTAGTATATATATATTTTAGGAAACTAATACCTACCTGTTTATAGAACAACTGGATAAATGAACATTTGTTCGTCAATTTTAATGTGTATTTAGAATAATAGTGCATTAACCCTTAAATGTCGGCGCGCAACATAAGTCGAGTTAAATAAAGCTGGACTATGTGGCGGTGCTCGACATATATCGTGTGGCAATTTCAGCACGTAATGTTGCTGAGAGAGAGAGACAAGTGGTGGCAGGAGAGTAGCGAGTGTATGACTGCTCCCGACCACCGCGGCGAACCTACTGACACGAATCCCACCTCCTCCCTCCCTCTCTCACTCGCTATATACGGAATTGTATGGGGAAATTGCCTAATTACATGATTTTTGCACTCGCGTTGCACGGTTATTGCAAGAAAACTAGCCATCATAAAAGGATCGTTATGGTGTCATTCGAAAGCTCTGTTTATGCCCTTTCAGGGATAGTTACTTGTTTTACGTTCTGGGTCTTATTTAGGCATGAAAATGATCACGTAAACAGCCCTATTTTGGCTAAAAACACCCCGCTGGGCGGTACATATAAATAAACCACATAGGCCGCTCGTAAGGTGTTAATTATCGTAAATATTAAACACATTTATATATGTCTGAATTCACTCGTACTTATTGAATCTCAATAAGGGAACTTTGAACATGAGTTTCGACCAATGAGCATCCTCTACTGTGCGAGGCTAGGATGGAAGACGCTGATTGGCTAGTTTGAATTTACCAGCATTACGATAGGATACGGCTATGCTCAAAAGTTAAGTCCTACTTCCACAATATACATATGTTTTATCTTTTCAGTAATATATTAAAAATGAATGTTTAAATGAAACATAGCTTCCCGAAAATAATACATGACATTCTAACTCTACACAGTGATATGTCCACGAGTGTTGTATTCATATATCAAGGAAGCTAAATAGTGATGAAGGTGGAGATCGATTCTTGCGCATGACTGTACTGTGAGCCTAGGAGTTCTATGGGGAGAATTTATAACGCATTAAGGGGAGATTTGTGTTTATTTGCATATTATGTGGGTCTATGCTTTGTGTGGGGAGAATGTATAACGCTTTAAGGGAATATTTTTATTTATTTGCATATAATACCGACCGAAGTCCGCTTCTTCGTAAATTGCAGACTCGTTATTAATCGCCAGGTAAAACATCGACACCTAAATGGTACAAAAATTGCCAAACGAATGGGGCAAATGTCTTAAAATGTCAAAACTAATGGGACTAAACATGAGGGAGGAGGGTCCCGTACCTTTTAATGGCAATTTCGGGGGTTATAGTTTTCCGGAATGTATAACCCTTACCGGGACGCATTATTCGTTGTATTAAGTTTAGCAAGGGTCTGTGGGGGTCAAAGGGATAGTTTAGATATATTTTACCCCTTTGATTGCTATTATTCCTTCCTAAGCTGTATAAAATCGCCTAGTGTGTGAAAGAATAGAATTTAAAAGATATCACTTGTAGTTAATTATTTCGTTGACATTCATTACTCGAACCCTTCTGTATCGGCGACATCCTTTTTTTATTATAATCTGGCTACTACTCATCGATGTTATTCAATTCAGGAAGGATCTCTAGCAATTAAAAGGCTTCGAACTATCTCAATCAGCCCTTTTAAGTACCACAGAACCTTCCTAAGCTCCATAACATCGTCTAAATATACCTAGAATATAATATAACAGACGTTGCTGGTACAGAAGGGGGTAAACCCCTTGAGGATTATGATGCGTTTAGTGGTTTATTTTGTCTATCATTAGACGATTTTATTCAGCTTAGGAAGGATCTGTGGGAGTAAAAAACATAATGGAGCTGGTTTTGGCCCCTTACATTCCTAGAGGTCCTTCCTAAACTGCATAAAATCGTCTAACGATACCCAAAATATAATTCAACATACGTCATAATCCTCACGGGGATAATTTTGGTTTTGCTTGTTTAGTAAGTTAAGGGGTAGATCTCGTTTGTTGGTCTTTAAACTTATCTATAAATATATTTTTTTAGTGTCCTCGCTAGACCTCTATCAAGCTTCATAAAACACCCCCTAGACCCCCTTTCAAGATAAATGTGACGTTTTTCAGTAGACAAAATTTACGGCCGAAGGCCGGTTCCTTTTAAAATTACAGGTTTGCTATTGCTCGTCAGGACAAAAATCGACACCTAAATGGCACGAAATGTCTTAATATTGACAAAGACATTGGGGAAAGGTCTCAATATCGCCAAACTAATGGAACGAACATCTTAAAATTTCAAAACTAACATGCTAAACATGAGGAAACCCTCCTTCCCCCCCCCCCCCCTTTAATGCAAGATAAAACTTGTTTGAAAAAGGTACTAGTGTGACAGAGTGTGAGAAATAATTGACTACACCGGTATCTGGGGAATGTTGGCAACAACCTTCCGATAGGGTAACCTCACTAGAGTGAACAATTTCCTACCAGAACCCGGTGGGCTAATTATGAAGAGTCTTGCAATAAATTGGAGGACTTTTGCATCAAACAAGAACAATCTGAAAGGTTTGAGGAATTACAGCAAGCCTATGCAAATGCCCGTGAAAATTATTTGGATCAACTAGCTGGGTTCGAATCCTTGGCGACAGAGACAGTTACCGAAACAGGGAGTAATGGTACCAGTAATGGTACAGCGGCTCCGGGACAACAAAGCTTTAAGTTGCCACCTATAACCTTACCTGAATTTGATGGGCAATCTGATTGGAATACCTTTTGGGACAAATTTAAAGGTTTAGTTCATGACAGGTTAGATATTTCTGCAGCAAATAAATGTTCATACTTGTTGGGTCAACTT
The DNA here is from genome assembly GCA_037953745.1 of Lithodes maja. Classification (NCBI taxonomy): domain Eukaryota; kingdom Metazoa; phylum Arthropoda; class Malacostraca; order Decapoda; family Lithodidae; genus Lithodes; species Lithodes maja. The sequence goes on along the minus strand of JBAKBP010020501.1, from coordinate 24,815 downwards.
AAGGGTTTTGCATTGGACTTTATCAAGGAACTTCCCATAACAGATGCCAATTATACAGCAGCTCTAGACGTACTCAAGGAGAATTTTGAAGATACAGGGTTGACTCTACAGTGCCTAGTTTACAAATTGCTGGAGTTATCAGGACCAAAGCATACGTACCAGGATCTTCAGTCATTCTGGATCAGCTTGAATTGTGTTTTGAAATCACTTAGTACCCAGAAAGATCTTGATTCAGCTTCTTGGCTCTTGAACCATATTGTACAACAAAAGCTCTCTCAGAAAACCTGTGATGAATTGTACCACAGGTATAAGAAGAACTACTTCATGTATCAAGAGATAGAAGAGGGTTTAAGAGAGCTGTGCAAACACATGCAGGTTTCCAAGAAGGATAGCGGTATCAAGGAAGGAGACAACAAGGTTAAATACACAAAAGTGTCTACAACAGAGACTAAGGAAAAAGCAAAACCGTTCAAGAAGGAAGAGGTTGGTACCTATGTGACATCCGTCCAGCAGAATAATCAAACTAATACAGTATCTAAAACAAAAGGTGTTTGGGAGAGAAAAAATTCCCGTCTCAATTCTCCAGTGACCCAAGAAGTAACCGGAAGTATTAACCCCACACCAGGGATAAACCAAGAAAACCGGAAGGTGTGTATGTTATGTTCAGAACAACATTCCACAGTGTATTGTAGGACTTATCCCAATCTTAAGGCTAGACTTCCACGACTCATCGAACTAGGTAAGTGTCTTGTTTGCCTTAGCACAAGACATTCTACTGAGGATTGTGCCACTAAATTAAATTTATGTTTTCGGTGCAAGACTGGTGTACATCATACCGCGTTGTGTCCCAAGATCAGTGAAGTATAACCCAAACCGACAAGTGTAAATATGACCCTGACCACTGGAAACCCAATGCATACACCGGCAGCTACTCCTACAGCCGAGATTCAACTGATCAGAGGAAAAGAGGTTATGCCGGTCAAAGCACTCTTTGATACTGGAGCGCAAAAGACCTTCATTGCCGGAAATGTTGTCAGAGCCATGAATTTGCCAACAGTAGGAAGAGTGAACATGGCAATAACTGGATTTTTGTCAAATAAGGAAACACAAACATTTGACGTGGTTAAACCCCTGATTAAATTGGGCAAATATAAATGTAAGGTGACTGCAGTGGTTAAGGAAGACATGAACACTTCTGTGGTAAATAAGGGTTTAAAGGAAGCATCTAACTTCTTAACAAAGAAGGGTGTTCAACTAGCAGACCGAACTATAGAGTCTGACGTAGTAGGTCCAATTCAACTGATCATCGGCTCCGACTATTGTGGTCGCTTCTTGCGAAAAATGACTCGGAAACACGGTATCCAGTTAATTTCTTCATCAGGTGGATATATAATCATGGGATCTCTACCCACATGTGGCCCAAGTGAATCAGACAACCGGATGGATCCAGTCTTTGTGACTCCGGCACAATCTCTGGTGGTGGCTAGAATTGGTGCAGAATTAATACCATCACAACTAGGAGACATTCTAGAAGAGCAACAAGAACCTGTTCACAAACTTTGGGAACTGGACACTGTGGGTATAGAAGCAGATCTTCCCACCCCTGAAGACATCTTAACATATAACCACTACATAGACACAGTTGAGTATAAGGATGGCCAGTACTGGGTAGGACTTCCATGGATGATAAATGCCCCTGAATTACCAACTAACTACCAGAGGTCAAGATGTCAATTAAATAAAATGGTGGAGAGATTGCGTCAACATCCTGAACGACTGGACATTTATCATAAAATAATTCAAGAGCAGTTGGAAAATGACTTTATTGAGGAGGTCCCAGGTGAAATAAACCATAAAGAGGGTCATTACCTTCCTCATCATGCTGTAAGTAAGGACTCCAGTACTACCCCCATCAGAGTGGTATTTAACTGCAGTTCTCGAGCAGCGAAGAATGAAGCAAGTCTAAACGATTGTCTCTATGTAGGACCAAATCTGACTGAAATACTGGGTGATGTACTATTAAAATTCAGGACGAAGAGATTTGGGTTTGTGGCAGATATCTCCAAAGCCTTTTTGAGAATAGGGTTAAAGGAGCAGGACCGCAAATTCACAAAGTTCCTTTGGCCTGAAGATCCTTTTCAGCCTGGTGGGCGGATAAAAGAATACCGCTTTCGGTCAGTGTTGTTTGGTTCCTGCTCTAGTCCTTTCTTGTTGTGCAGCACTTTGAGATATCATTTCCAGAAGACAGAGAAACCGGAAATGGGTCAACTGTTTTACATGGATAATCTTCAGGGCGTTGCCGACAGTGGAGAAGAGGTGTTTGAAATCTACAATTTGGCAAGGCAAGAATGTAATAAAGCCAATATGCCACTACAAAGTTGGAATTCAAACTCTCATATTCTTTTGGACCAGATAAGAAGAGACTATCCTGACTATCAAATACCAGAATATCAACCAGTACTAGGATTGCTGTGGAAAACAACTACTGATGAGATGTCTCTAAAGCCCCTCATGTTTCCCGATGTAAAACTCACAAAACGTACACTCTTAAGTCAGGTCTCTATGATGTTCGACCCATTGGGCATATTTAGTCCCATATTAATTAAAGGGAAGATTTTAGTTCAGGAGGCCTGGAGAGAAGCACTGAGTTGGGATACTCCATTACCTGAAAAATATACAGAAGAGTGGAACAAATTGCAGGTGGAATATGAGAAGGTATCCTCAGTCAAGTTTCCTAGAAGATGTGATCCTACCTCTGATAATGAGTGTGCTCAATTGCACATATTTTGTGATGCCTCATCTAAGGCGTATGGTGCAGTAGCTTATTGTGTCACTGAAGTCCGATCTACTATGATTATGTCCAAATCCCGAGTAGCGCCATTAAAACAACGTACCCTTCCACAGTTGGAGCTGACCGCTGTTGAATTGGGAACTAGGTTAGCTACTTATTTGAATGGTATGTTTCCCTTTTTAGGTGAGACATATATATGGACAGATAGTGAGACATGTTTGCACTGGATAACTAAGGATGATAGTCACATAGTTTATGTGCATAACAGAGTACACAAAATAAAGGAACTGCAAATGAACTATACATTCATGCATGTTAAGTCCAAGGATAATCCGGCTGACTTGGTGCGCCGAGGTGTTGGTGTCAAGAAACTGATTAACGAAACTCTGTGGTTTCAGGGTCCGGTTTGGCTACGTCAGAGTGATTGGCCAGAACAAAAATCATACCAGAAGGTTAATGATGAAAAAGTTCATATGGACCCAATAATTATCCCAGAGCCTTCAGTGATTGACATCACCAAGTTCTCCAATTTGGACAAACTATTAACTGTAACTAAATTTGTGTTTAAGTTCCTGAGCAAGAAGGTAAAGATGGATGAATTAGACCCACTTACCTACTGGATCAGAAGGATACAAGCTGAAAAGTATGATGAGGAATTAACACAGCTATGTAAACCCAATCCCAAGCCAACCAAAAGAATGAAGGACCTTGGGCTGTATCTAGACGATCAAGAATTAATATGTTGTCGAGGTCGTATTGGTAAAGCTGATCTACCCCTCAAAACTTGGCATCCGATCTTATTGCCCAAGGATTGCGACCTCACCAAATTGATGGTTTTAAAAGCGCATGAAACCACTAAACACGGTGGGGTAGCAGACACTCTAGCCTATATGCGACAAACATATTGGATACCCCAGGGACGACAAGCTGTTAAACGCTGTATCAAGAATTGCATTATTTGCAAGAGGTATACAGCTATCGCTATTCCTTACCCTGGACCACCAGCTCTTCCGCCAGACCGCATTCACCAAAGGACACCGTTTGAGGTACAGGTATAGATTATACTGGTGCCATCACTCTCACAGGAGATGATGGTCCACCCAAGAAGGTTTACATATGTCTATTCACCTGTACCAGCACTCGGGCTATCCATTTGGAAATAGCGGAGGACATGAGCTCGGAAACCTTTATAAATTTATTTAGAAGATTTACCGCTCGGCGAAGTTGTCCCAGACGTTTGATTAGTGACAATGGGACAGCCACAGGTGATATAACATGATGCGACACATCATACTTCGCCGGGCCCCAATCTGTGAGAAATAAATTGACTACACCGGTATCTGGGGAATGTTGGCAACAACCTTCCGATAGGGTAACCTCACTAGAGTGAACAATATGTTCACTAAATCGTTGTGAAACGATGTTCACCTTTATAATTATATAATTTAAATGCTGATAATTATTTATATGATTTCGTGAAGAGGGAATGAACCCTTGGTAACGAATTAATATATAGTTTATTTAAGAGTCGGAAATTGAAGTTCCGATCAGACGCTAGTAAACATCTGAACGGTAGAGACGTGTCCGGTAATCTCCTTCACCACAATTCCCACGCCCGGCCCGGAGTCCTGACCTAGAACCCTTATCTACCGAAGCCGGAATCCTCTGAACTAAACCAGGACCCTAGTTATAGCTAAGTCATTGATATATATGGCCATTTATACAATGTTTAGTTAGGGCATCCTGAGAGATAGGCTACCATAGTTCATACCATAAGGTAGGCGATCTCAGACTTTATTTTTATTTATGTTGATTAATTTAATATTTCGATTGGTGTGGTAAGAGATAACCTTTGGCCATATTATCCCCCACACAGAGGCTTTATTATGTATTGATCTTATTATTATTATTGATATTATTATTATTGATAATATTATTATTATTATTATTATTATTATCGTATGTAGTGATATAATGAAGATAGTATATTATAACCCTTCCAGTAACGGTGCCTTGACTTGAAAAGCTGAATATAATGAACTGAAAGTAATTATAAAAACGAAACAGAAATGTTCGGAAACAATTGGTTACCCAAGATACTATTTGAAGATTACTCAATCTGGTATTTCGTAAGCTGAACGAAATCCATGGTATTGCTATTTCATTAACTGACAAGGTTACTTAAGTGATGTTAAATTGGTGAAAATACAGTATACAGTATCTAAATATATCCTATTCACCTATACACAATTCTTATGTTATCATTAATCAACTACGGACAATTTTGAAAATGGAGAAAAGAATCATTTCATACAAATATTGTGATTCATAGTTGTTGTTTTTTAAAAATAATATACAGACTATTTTTTTTTTTTTTTCAGAAAAATATTAGGCAAAATGTATCTAAACAAATAATAATAATAATAATATTGCGTTTCGATTTTTATTTTCCTATTCAACTCACGCACCGAAGTACATACATAAGTATGTACACATAAAAGTAACTTAACTTAGCCATAATATGATAAAGACATCAACACCGACACTTACAGGTCAGGGGTTGCAAGACAAATATCCCGGGAAGTTGTATTTAGTGTGAAGATTTTAATTTAGATATTAGCTAACTGGAAGTGGGAAGGGAGGAAGGAGAAAGAGGGTGGGGTGTGGTGGTACAGAGATTTGGTCTATTTTTTCGATAGTTGAAGTTTATTAGGTCAAGGGACTGGTGTTTTTCAAAAGGGGCTCCAGTTGTGATGCTCTTTTTGACTTACAGTGTGCTTGCTTAATAATTCAGAAGGGTTGATAGCCTCTGAAGTCCTATTTTAAGTAACTGTTGGGTTTGGTTGAATTTAGCTTTGGTTTTGAGTGGGGTTAGAGGTTAAATAACGATAAGTAAGGCTATATATCGCGCTTCTTTTCATCGATGTAGGTTCTTAACACTCCACGAGCGGCTAGGTCGGTAACTTCTACTACCTGCCAAGCGGGTGGTTTTACCCTAAACGAGCTTATTTCCGTGCTCTTTTTCATGCATAAACAAGAGCCAGAGCGTAATACAAGTATGTATCCGTGAAAGGGCGATAATTGAGCTTTCCAATGACACCAGAACCATCCTTATACGATCACGGGTTCTCTTGCAACGATCGTGCAACCGAAGGGCAAAATCGCTAAAATACGGTAATTTCCTTACATAATTCCCTGTGTAGCGAGGCAGTGAGTGTGGGTGTGTGTGGACTAGGGCCCAGTGCTGGCACGGGAGCCGTGCCGAACGGTCAGAGCCGACCTACGCTCCTCCCACCACTCGTCTCTCTCTCAGAGCCAAATATTGCTCAGAATTGCACACCGCCTTAAGTCGGTCCCCACCACATAGTCCTTTCTTCTCTAGGCCGACTTAAGTCGGGCCCCGCTAAACAAGGGTTAAGGGGGTAGTGCTTGGTTTTTCGTCTGTGTTTATTTATTAATTATTTTTAGTTTCCTCGATAGACCTCCATCGAGTCTAAACAAAAAAAGACCCCTAGACCTCCTTTCAAGACAAATTTGTAAATTTATCGGTTGAAAAATGTTCCGGCCGAAGGCCGATTCCTTTCAAAATTACAGGCTCGCTATCGCTTGCCAGGAAATATCGACACCTAAATGACAGTCTTAATATTGACAGAGAAAAGGGCGGAAGGTCTTAAAATCGCCAAACTAATGGGGCTTATCATGAGGGAAAAGGATGTCCAGAAAAACTAACCATCTTCCCTTAACCCTCATCTAGCGGGGGTTTTTGGGCTATTTTGGGCATATTCAGGCCCTCCTGAATGATCAATCAAGTATCTGCATGAAAAGAAATGTATTCAGCAAAAAACTAGGCGCTACAAGCTTCAAAATGAGACCAGAACGAGCTACGTAGCACTCGTCGTTTTGATGCAGTGGTACCACCAACATGGGAGTTTAGCGTATTGCGGCATATTTTTTCCAGCTACGCTCACTACTGGCTACACTGCCGGCCTCTCGAGAACAGAGGGAGCGTGAGTCGGTGGGTGGCGGTAAGCCCTGGGTGTCGGCCGTGTGGCCTGCTGCACTCCCGGCCATTTGCACTCGATTTTAACCCTTTAAAAGCCTTAATAATGCTCCTAACTTGCTGCTTTTTAGATACGGACTTAAGTCGGGCCCCGCTCTTTAAGTGTTAATCATGCTTCTATTTCGCTCCACCCGACCTTCTCCTCTCTCAACTCTCCCCCTTCCTTCTCCTCCACACAAGAAAATGTTGTGTGTGGTCGCCAGGAAGACCGAGCTATAGGTAAAGGTATATTTTTCCAGATCTTGAGGAGAGAGAGAGAGAGTGAGAGTGAGAAAGGAGCTGGAGGAAAGGAAGGAATATACAGCCAGTCCAGTGGATGAAACTTGAATTTTCTCTTCCAAAAGAGACATTTGGTGGGCGGTTTGGGTAAGAGTGTGGTGGAGGAGGTGGTAATGGTTCCCGGATATAATACTGTTAACCTCTTCCGTACCGATGACGTCCTCTTCATTATATTTTGGCTGCTATTAGACGGTTTTATTCAGCTTAGGAAGGCTGTCTACCCATTAAACGATTACAGACTATCTCAATTACTCCTTTTAGCTACCATATGTCTTTCCTAAGCTTCATAAAATCGTCTAGATACAGATGAAATCAAAACAATACGACGTCGTCGGTATTATAAGGGTTAACAATAGCTGGACGGGGTCAGGGAAAGTGTATATATAACAACCGGATATTAGGTGTTCTATAATTACTCTGTAGATCATGTAACCTAATATCAGTTTTTGTTATGGGTGATCACATTTTTAAATACCCTGTCGTACGATGAGAATTATTGAATCGTAATATCCATGCCAACACTAAGTTGAATTATAAAAGTACACCCCGGTAAAGTAGATAATTAACGGTAGGGGTTAACACTTGCCTGCAACAAATGATTATTATTATATATACAGTATATATATAATATACTGTATATATATTCAGCATTCAAGTTATCACCACCCGTGTAATTATATGTATATACAGGTATGGGCTCTCTATCAGGATATAAACCTTTATAATAATAATAATAATAATAGTTCTTAAAGCTAGCGCATGCTAAGCTAGCTAAGGATAGCTCAATAAGGCCGATTAGGCGTATTTCCATTGGGGTCCTGTACTACTACCCCATCCCTTTGCTCATGAGGGATGGTAACGACTCAGTGCTTGTGAAAAATCTTTAATGCGCCGAGCGTGGGCGCGAACCCGGGCCTTCTGGGTGGAAGTCCGAGACGCTAGTCACTACACCAAGCGAGCCGCTTGGTGCTTCCCTTGAAAAAAACTTGAGGTTCTCACTCACTGCTGGAGTAAACCTAGTAAAGATGAAAATATATATATGGCCATAAATTGTGCTTTAACCCTGCTCAGGCTTATTGGCCCCATATGGGGCAAAAAAATATGCGTAAAACAGGTTTTTCGCGAATATTTCACGGCCGGAGTCCGTTGGCAAGAAGTTTTGAAGACGAGCAGTCAGTCCGCATCATCCTACAACTGGGAGAGGGTGTGAGCCGCCGCTTTCTCTCCTCCCCTTTCCTGTACCAACCTGTCCGTTCACCATATGGGGTCCATAATCCCAAATGTGTACTACAAATTTCCCCTTCCTATCGACCTTTTTTTGAGCCCCAGAATTCTGCCTTGTTGTCACCCAAGACCCTCAGCCATCCCCTCCACAGCCCTGCAACCAAATTAATCCAGCTTATGTTTTGTATCAGATATGCCTCACTTTTGTTGACCCTTTTTTATTTTTTATTTTTTTTTTTTTTATATAATTATGACTTAATATTTACAGTAGTGTACTTTGCTCTTAACATAATATTAAGCATTAATTGTATTGGTAACAAGACATTTAAAATCCATCAATCAGTTTTCGGGTGAGAGCCGTTAAAAGTGCCGGTCCCCATATGGGGCCACATTGCTAATTTTGCCACACTTCTGGAACATTACCTGAGCAGGGTTAAAACTGGAGCGACAAAGATGGTGTTTTATGAGGTGAGGCAGGAAGGGTGGCACAAACCAAGCCATCACTGAATCGACAATTGAGATGTATGATATAGGCGCAAAAAATGATAATTGGAGAGACCGTACAAAGGAGGAGGCTACGGAGGAAAGCAAGCAACAACATATCTACTGATCCTTACTAAGCTGCTTGTATCTAAACTACCTAGCCTATTTTTTAAAGAGAACACATTGCTCAGAAGGGACAGGATTCATCTATTCCATGAATAATGGATAAACTAATATGGCACTCAACAGGAAAATTATAAAATAGAACTATCTTACTATGTATTCTACCAAGGTCTACACAGTTTGATTTAACAGACATAAACGGAAACGAGCCACTGGGGCTTGATATTAATGTATGAATTACCGAGTTACAACCTTCACAATTGTCTGTTATGGTGGGGATATTACAAGTTGAGTTTCCAGGAATAACTGAGTACGATTATGTTCTAAATTGTAGATTTTTTTTTTTTTTTTTTTTTAAAGAGACAATGAACGGAGGAAGGAAAAACACAGATAAACCAAAAAGGTCCATGCGCCTAAAGGCATCCTCCATTGATAAAATGTTTGTAACAACTGGATTTAAACTGTTGTAGATTGTAAGATTGTGGAAAGCAACTCGAGGGAAGTGAATTCCAAAGAGTAGTAGTTCTGGGGATAAATTAATTTTGATAAGCAGAAGTTCTGCATTGTGGAGGAGAAAGTGTAAATTCATGGGCGCTCTCAGCTGCCCTAGTTCTACGGGGAAAGATGTGGAGAGGCGGCACAATTGAAGCAAGTTCCTCAGAACAATTGCTGTGAAAATATATGTAGAATAATGCAAGGGATGCAACGTTTCTTCGTATGGATAATGTAGGAGGTCCTGTGTGATTGCAGGGTTATTGATTAATCTAATAGCTTTATTTTGAATTTTGTCCAACTGCCTCAATGCAACCAGTCCACTTCCACTCCACAGAGGTGAACAGTAATCCATCTGAGAACGCACATAAGAAAATAGCAAGTATGTAGAACCCCCACCGTACCTTAAATTATCTTGGGTTATGTCGTTCAGACCTGTCAGCCTTACCGGTCAGGAACATTGCTTAACCATTTCAATAAAATAAAATAATATATATTTTTCTTCACACTATGTTTGGCTATCGTTAAACGATACTATTCGATTGAACAGCGACTTGCTTGCGGGAGCCAGGGGTTAGCTAAGATAGTGTTTGCCAGTTGATTCTTCGTCGATATTCCCATGTTGAACAGAAACATTTAGCATAAAATAATGCCGATATTCCTAAGATGAATAGTATAATCTAATATTAACCATTCAAATCATGCCATAGTAATGAAGAAGTAGAAATAAACGGCTGTGTTGGGAGAGCTCGTTCATACCTAAAATATACATTGATCATGTCATTCCCAGCTGTCAGCCTCGGCCTGTCATACACACAGGTTAACCCCTTCTGTACCGGCGACGTCCTTTTAATTTTAGTCTGGCTACTATTAGCCGATTATATTCAGTTAAAAAAGTGCCTCCAGCAATCAACAGGCTTCCAACTATCTCACATAACTTCCTTTACTAACACAGATCCTTCCTAAGCTGCATACAATCGTATAAATATTGCTAGAATATAATATAGCATAAGTCGCTGGTACAGATAGGATTAATGTACACTTGGATTCACACGTGGATGGTCATCATATACTAGGACTCTGACGATCATTACACAGCTGAATATTTCCATCGATAAACGCTACACTCTCTGAATATTAGTTTACTTTCTTACTACTACCTAATTGTTTTCTTATCAACTCTAATGAAAGGAATCTTCCCTGTTAACCTGGCCAAACGCAGCCAATTATAATAATTATTGCCTTACCTATTATAACTATCTCAGCCGAACGTACCATGCTTTCACAGACAGTTTTGTAACAGGCTAATCCAGGTTATACACTACAATGTATAGCTTGAGCTAATCTATCCTCATACTATGCATTCGCCATTTACACCTTCAAACATATGCACGCCAATCAAATGTATTATATTGAATTTTGCATGAAAGCTTATATGCAAAAAGGGTTGAACAAATTAGAACATACATTAATTTATATTACCATTGTTACGACCGGGCACTCGGGTACACTAGGGCTCTTACACAGGACTCGAGTATGGCTCGCTGCCACAACGGAAACACACGATCCCAACCCCAGAGTACTGCCAGCCGAACAAAAAACGCCACTACCCTCCAGAGTTCTATCTGCTATAACGGGGTATACAAGAACTTGGTACTAGCGTTTCACACAACAGACTAATAACAAGACGGGAGTTATCTAGTCTGGTCAACAATCAAACAAAGAAGAAAGTACTACAACACTAAAGAATAGTGTTGGCCGAAGCCGAAGTAATCCACCCTTGAACTAAGAACTTAAGAAGTCCTCCACCCTCTACTTCGGATCGGCACTATTACGTTACGTTAAACAATAGTCCTCGAGCATCAAGCAAGGAATCTTCTGATAAGTTAGATGCTTCTCGAATACTCATAAGAAGTAAGTATCGGATTTTGAACAGCAATTTAATGAATAACTCACTGGTAATTAAAGGCTTGAAATTGACATAAGAAGAATTATAAGAATAAGCAATAGGATATGGCAAACATTAAGAAGAAGTACTCCGACAATGCACTGGCAATAGCCTACTAAGATTGTGCTCGTGGGCCACTAATCTCTGAAGTAGCTAAGCGTGCCACACATGAAATCAATAGTGCTTAAACAATAATATACATAAGGAGAAGCTTCAATACTATACTGTATCTGCTGGTCGAGCAAAGTCTAGCTGGGATATCTAAGGTTAGGAGACAATGGCTGAGCAAGCGGCTCGTAGCCTAGCGAGGTCCTTAAGACTGTGCGGCCAAATTACGGTAATTGACGGGATGCTCTCTTGAGAGATCCAGATCACTAGTATCTGGTTCTCTCCTGGCGATCCTCTCAAAGTCAAGCAAATGAGATAGCACAGTGTTGGGTGGCACAGGCAAAAGCCCTCACTCGCAACACAGTGCTAAACTCCCACGGTACACAGTCAGAAAGACCACCTAGGCGTTCCACGTCTCCGTTGCAATTGTACTGGTTCAACCGCAACCTAGTACTCATAGGAAATCACAACTCAGAAACCCTATCCCAGTCTAGCATTGCCTAAACCAGCAGAAAACAGGAACATGAATAATCACACACAGGGAAATGCATATACGAGTGCAACAAACATCAATCAATCCTATTCTAGTTAACCCTTCCAAAAATAGGCTATCTAACAGGCACTTATCTCGTGAGAACTCAAGCGATAATACTTTGGCTGACTAAATCTGCACCAAAGGGGTCATTGGTTAAAAAGGGACGAGAAGAGAAGAAGGTAGGCTGTTCAGAGAGTAGAGAAAGTTCACATCAGTCGGAAGAATATGGATAGTTGCAAGGGATATGAGAAGTCGCTTTGCCTGATGAGTTCTGAAGCATGGTGGCAAAAACCTCTCTTTTTATACTCGGCCCTCTAGCGGCATATCTCAAACTACTTAAGGACCGCCCACTGGCAATCATGACGTCATATACTCTCTCAATCTGGGATTGACAAAGAACTTCCCACGCGCTGAAAGGGAGGAAGGGAGGAGGAAGGAGGGAATTAGGCCTACCGGCCCGCGTGGCGTACTCACTGATCCCCGTTACGTAACTCTCTCTCTCATCATTGTATATAAGTCCCACACACAATACTTATATCTAATGATATAAAATAGAACTCGTTGACTTAGAAGAAAACAAAATACATAATGATAATACTTATAGTACAACGGTTCACATAAACTGAGTTAGGAAACTCTACACAGACTACAGCCAAAGTTCCTGCCCTGACGATCCTAGCGAGAGTGGGGCCTGACTGGGCGTTCTGTACAGCATGCTCATACTCGACATGCGTCACACCTCCCCCAAGATTTTACTTGCTCAACCCTGAGCTAAAATCTGATATACAGAACCCCATCAAACCCCTCACACCCAGCGACCGCATGGCACTAAAACAACGCTGAGTTTATCACTAAAACACATCTTATAAAAAAAAAATTCACATTTCATAACTCCTCCCAACAATAGTAAAAGACATAATATCATGCTCCCAGAGCGAGCTTACAGCAGCTCAGCCGTTTGATAGTTCGTGGACTACTCAAACCTTATAGGCTATGACAAACTTATACAATTATCTTCATCAAAAAGAAAGAGTTTTTATATGATTTTTATATTTTAATATGTTTTTTTCGGCTGCACTATAAGGGCAGCCTATTTTCTTCTATACCAAACGCTCAACAATCCTGCTTTACGACCCAATACGCTGGGCTACAACCGCGAGCCAACAAGCACCAAGCGCAAAATACTACTCAAACCAAAGCAGGAGGCTACCCGTGTGTCAATTTACCCAGGATCATATACCCCTGAACGACCACATGCAACCTCGTTGTCACAACCGGCAATATGGCTTATGTCCAGGTTATATACCAATAACCTTAGTGACCACCTGGTCAGCCTCATATTCCGATTGTGAAACTGGTCCAAGATCTCGAGAGGGTAATGATCTGGGTAAACTACACCGACCGGACCATAGGCTGGAACATAGATCTCGAAATGCCCCAGCGCATCATTGTCCTTTTCACTTTCATTCATCAAGCTCTGACACGTTGCTGGTGCATTCTTAAGTCCGTAGGGCATAACATTGCACTGGTAGGTACTCCCGTCCACAACAAAACCACATACCTCTTTAGCGCGCTCGGACAAAGTTACACGCAACGACCACTCACGACATTCCTTATCCCTCAGATCCTTCGTCCACACGTAATCCAGCTCTGCTTGCACCATAGGCTGTCGAGCAGGATTTATACGGTAGGGAATTAAACTGAGCCTTGCACTATCTCCAGCCTGCATGTCGGATTCTACCCCGTACATCAGGCCTGGAGAAGCAACAAACATGCGAAAGTACTGCCATAGCCTAGTAAACAACTGCCTTGCACTGTCTCCACAAACAACATGCCTTGTGCCCTCCCACAACCCAGCCGAGACCGCAGCTTCTAACCTGTAGTCTCCCTCCTTCTCCACCTTCGTCCCTAGAACAGCCAGGTCATGAGAGGGACAATCAGTACCACCCGTGCAGTCACTCCCACAGTTCATTATTGCTAAGGCTTCCCCGCCGATACCGTACATGCGCACCCCCGCATTCCTTGTGACGACATCTGCCTGCGCAGCATCACCGCTTTCAGCGACATGGCCAGATACAGTCGGTCTATGGTAGGGCTGTTGCATTAGACTAGAGCAGCATTGGGAGGCTATGCGACGACCGGGCACTGCGATACCACAGCCGACCTTACCAATCTGCTCAATGTCCTCCTTTTGACCACCACCCTTGGCAGCCATGGGTCGACCCTGACCTGGCAACCATGCCAAGGCCTCGTCGCCCACCTTAAACCACCGAAACAACGAGGCTAACGGTCTTTTAACAGTCACATGACCTGCCTGCGGAACATCTCGCACCGCCCGAGTTGTGAGACTCAGGGGCTCGGCACGACCAGTGGGGTATGAACCGAGCTGGTGCTGGAGTGCTGCACACTGCTGCTCAGGCAGGTGCTCTAGCACTTCCACAGCCACCAGACTCGTGTCCCCCGCCCACTGCTTCGCCGAGACATGACAATCCCTACTCTCCTCCACCTGTGCCCTACTGCCCCCCTCTCCTTCTCCACCTTGGCCGCGGCAGACCAACGCAGGGACAGTAGGCTGCTCAGGTGGTTGCCTCACAAACTCCTCCAACAGGTTCACATGACATGCTTCCCCGTCCTCGTGTTTAATCTCGACAGCACCATTACCACACTTCTGAACTTCCGGATCCTCCAACTGCAGTTTACAAATATCTGAGGGAACCAACCTGTCTAGATGCTTCCGAAGCAACCCAAATCCTTCCCCAATATCAAACTGAGCAATCCTTTTTTCTCTCCGTGTGCAACGTTGCTGCCTCGGAGTCTCTTCCGGCCCTACCTCCTCACTAGCTGTGACAGGTCCTGGGGCCTCTCCAGACTCTAACATAGGTGCCAATACTGAATCACCCAGGAGAGCCGCCGAGTCAAAACTCTTAAAACCAACTCCAGCTTTAGCCTCCTCCTGTTGATCGTTCCTCTGCTGGTCTGAAGACGGAGGACTAGGCTGTGACACTTTAGCTGCCCGAGCTCGGGTGACAGCACACGCCATGGGTTGTGCCTGGCACCGCTCGACACACTCTTGTTCTCCCCCACTCACGTCGGCCGGCCTCTCGGCAACGACTAAGGGTAGAACCTCAGAAGCGGGCATTGCAAAGTCGTTGCCGAGAAGAAGGTCGACGCCCTCCACTGGCAGTTTCTCCACAATCCCAACATCCAATTCACGTGCCACACCATCCACCTCCAACTCCAACCGCACCAGCGGGTATGACCGAGTTGCATTAATACCCTGCACCACTACCACCCGAGCCGCATTTATAGGGTAGCCAGTCAAATTGTTCATCAGAGTCTGGGAAGCACCTGTATCACGCAAGACCTCTACTCCATGCTTGCGCCCCGCCCACATCACGCAACCCCGTCCTCTATGGTCGCAAAAAACATCCTGAGCAGGGTTCGAGCCTCTCAGGTGTTTCTGCATTGGCTGTGCCTCAGCCTCTGACGAACTGCCCCGGGCAAACTCAGAAGACTTCGGAGACACACCAATGTTGCAGGCCAAAGACACAGCTGCTGTAGGTGGTTTGCTAGGACAGACTCTTGCAAAGTGCCCCTTTTCATGACAAAGATAACACTCCAACTCCCCTCTGGGCTTCCCTTGGTACTGGGAAGGGCCCGGCCCCTTCTTAAATGGGACGGTGTTAGTCTTGTGGTCAGTCTTGGTATCATAGCTCTTGTACTTGTTTGCATAATGTATATCACTAACTCGGGGGGGTGGGGTGTCACGCCCCTTGTTACCTGCCTCACTACGCTGGGCAGACCCGCACCCACGAATTAATGATAGCCGGAGGTCAGCCATCTCAGCTGCCTCCTGTAGAGTTTTAGGGTTCTTTTCTTTAATAGTTAAAGTCATATCTGCACCAGTACACTTATAAAACTGCTCGAGCAGAAACAGCTCAGTCAACTGTTCGGCCGTCTCAGCTTTCTCAGAACGTGTCCAGTTAGCAAGTGCATCTTTTAAGTCCCGGGCATGTTCAAGAAAGGTTGCCTCCCTAGTCTTCGTAACACCCCGAAACTTCAATGGATATGTTTCTGGTTGCAACTCGTATGCCCGTAGGACAGCTCTCTTCAATTCTGGGTAGTCAATGCAAGACTCTAAAGGCAGTGCATCATAAGCCTTCAGACCCTTACCCGTAAGTCTTGAGGAGACCAGAGCTGCCCACTTCTCTTCAGGCCAATTATGCTCCCTACACTTCTTCTCAAAACGATTAAAAAATTCTGTGACTTCAGTTTCACTAAATGCCGGCACCAACTTGACTAAGTGGGACAAGGACTGTTCTCTTACTTGGCCCTCACGGCCCATCCGAATCCCTGTCGACTCTGCACGAGTCTTATCTAAATCTATTTGAGCACAATATTTCTCTGAGTCGTACCTAAGCTCAGCCTCGTGCCTCCTAATCTCAGCCTCAATCTCCTTCTCCTGCTTCCTAGTCTCATTCTCCTGCTTCCTAGTCTCATTCTCCTGCCTCCTAGTCTCATTCTCCTGCCTCCTAGTCTCATTCTCCATCTCCTGCTTCCTAGCCTCATTCTCCATTTTAGCAAGCTCGAGTTTAAATATCATCTCAGGAGACAGGCCGGAAGAGGGAGCTGCCACTACTGAAGGAGGGGGGGCAAGAACTGGGGAACCACCATACGCACCGCCCGAGGGCACTCCAATCTTCCAATGCTCATCCCTCTGTGGGAGAGTGCTAACCTCCGGCAACTGAGTGGACGGCACTGTGGGAGTCGAGTGAGAGGGGATCTGGGGAGGAACCCCCCCAAACGCCCTCTCCTCCGAAACCCCATGTCGCCCACGCAACACCCAGGAAATCAGCTCCCCCTTGGACATCCCTCCTACATTGGATAGACCCAAAACCTTGGCTATCAGGTGCAAGCCATAAACATTCACCCCAGTCAGCCTCTCCTCCGTCACATGGTACTGCTTACTCACAAAAAGTCTAGCATCCTCCTCACTAGTTACTAACGGCACCTCCTCAAATAGCATCTCTCGCTCCTCGTCAATACTAGGGCACGACATACTGAAGTTCACAAAAAATTCTCGAGACAAAAGTGTTAAACTCCCTTATGTAAGCACTAATTACTAAATTAACTGGAGTCTCTTAAATGCTCTCCTAATTGCCTTACAAAAAAAAAATTCTTCAATATGTACGCTAAAGTACGAACAAACAAATGTTGTACAACTCTGCAAAAAATTATACTGTTCACAAAATCCTAAGCAAGGTCGCCATTTGTTACGACCGGGCACTCGGGTACACTAGGGCTCTTACACAGGACTCGAGTATGGCTCGCTGCCACAACGGAAACACACGATCCCAACCCCAGAGTACTGCCAGCCGAACAAAAAACGCCACTACCCTCCAGAGTTCTATCTGCTATAACGGGGTATACAAGAACTTGGTACTAGCGTTTCACACAACAGACTAATAACAAGACGGGAGTTATCTAGTCTGGTCAACAATCAAACAAAGAAGAAAGTACTACAACACTAAAGAATAGTGTTGGCCGAAGCCGAAGTAATCCACCCTTGAACTAAGAACTTAAGAAGTCCTCCACCCTCTACTTCGGATCGGCACTATTACGTTACGTTAAACAATAGTCCTCGAGCATCAAGCAAGGAATCTTCTGATAAGTTAGATGCTTCTCGAATACTCATAAGAAGTAAGTATCGGATTTTGAACAGCAATTTAATGAATAACTCACTGGTAATTAAAGGCTTGAAATTGACATAAGAAGAATTATAAGAATAAGCAATAGGATATGGCAAACATTAAGAAGAAGTACTCCGACAATGCACTGGCAATAGCCTACTAAGATTGTGCTCGTGGGCCACTAATCTCTGAAGTAGCTAAGCGTGCCACACATGAAATCAATAGTGCTTAAACAATAATATACATAAGGAGAAGCTTCAATACTATACTGTATCTGCTGGTCGAGCAAAGTCTAGCTGGGATATCTAAGGTTAGGAGACAATGGCTGAGCAAGCGGCTCGTAGCCTAGCGAGGTCCTTAAGACTGTGCGGCCAAATTACGGTAATTGACGGGATGCTCTCTTGAGAGATCCAGATCACTAGTATCTGGTTCTCTCCTGGCGATCCTCTCAAAGTCAAGCAAATGAGATAGCACAGTGTTGGGTGGCACAGGCAAAAGCCCTCACTCGCAACACAGTGCTAAACTCCCACGGTACACAGTCAGAAAGACCACCTAGGCGTTCCACGTCTCCGTTGCAATTGTACTGGTTCAACCGCAACCTAGTACTCATAGGAAATCACAACTCAGAAACCCTATCCCAGTCTAGCATTGCCTAAACCAGCAGAAAACAGGAACATGAATAATCACACACAGGGAAATGCATATACGAGTGCAACAAACATCAATCAATCCTATTCTAGTTAACCCTTCCAAAAATAGGCTATCTAACAGGCACTTATCTCGTGAGAACTCAAGCGATAATACTTTGGCTGACTAAATCTGCACCAAAGGGGTCATTGGTTAAAAAGGGACGAGAAGAGAAGAAGGTAGGCTGTTCAGAGAGTAGAGAAAGTTCACATCAGTCGGAAGAATATGGATAGTTGCAAGGATATGAGAAGTCGCTTTGCCTGATGAGTTCTGAAGCATGGTGGCAAAAACCTCTCTTTTTATACTCGGCCCTCTAGCGGCATATCTCAAACTACTTAAGGACCGCCCACTGGCAATCATGACGTCATATACTCTCTCAATCTGGGATTGACAAAGAACTTCCCACGCGCTGAAAGGGAGGAAGGGAGGAGGAAGGAGGGAATTAGGCCTACCGGCCCGCGTGGCGTACTCACTGATCCCCGTTACGTAACTCTCTCTCTCATCATTGTATATAAGTCCCACACACAATACTTATATCTAATGATATAAAATAGAACTCGTTGACTTAGAAGAAAACAAAATACATAATGATAATACTTATAGGTACAACGGTTCACATAAACTGAGTTAGGAAACTCTACACAGACTACAGCCAAAGTTCCTGCCCTGACGATCCTAGCGAGAGTGGGGCCTGACTGGGCGTTCTGTACAGCATGCTCATACTCGACATGCGTCACACCATACGTTAATTGTATTTACATTATCTATGTTGAAGCAACATTGTCGAAGTAATACACATTCCAGCATTTACACATAAGTTCACATGTTCCTCACGCACGTTCTCGTACACACACCCAGGGAAGCGGCATTAAACCACAATGCTGGAGTAAGTGGCTTAAATGGATGAATGATGGACAGGAGCTTAGGAGTGGTGGTGGTGATGATAACAGTGGTAGTAATGGTTGTGCTAGTAATTAAAATGGGATGGTATTGATAGGATAATTTGGTTAAGTGAATTCATAATTTTATTCAGCATAATAAATATATTTCTTGATGAAAGAGCTTGTAATGTTATCCTATGTAACGCTAGTTAATAGCATCTACATCATGTACATAATTCTGACCAGCATTGTATGATACTTTTCACTTAAAGATCAATTCTTAAGGCATTACATATTTTCATGGGCACTTTGGCAATATGTAGGGAGTGTCGCAGATACCAAACATAGTCTAACTTGATTAAGACAGTTAATATAGTTAATATAAAGGTAAATATAATAAAGAGTTTCCTTGGTTGAGCCCGATAACTTTCAGTCTTCTACTGTACTTCTCTACTTCTCAGCTTGTTCTTCCTCTGTCCAATTACTCCTCTCTCTTACTTTACTCCAGCCATCTGGTCTGGAAAGAGTTTACCATAAGACAAACTCGTAATTCCTGGACCATGCATTTTGATGAGCACTACTAAATCGTATCAGTTTAGTCAGATTATTAAATAAGATATCATTATTCTAATTATGTTACTAGTTAACTAATTTCTCATTAAAAGGTGTAGGTTAATATTATGTTTACCTGTACTATCAAACACTTTGAGTAAACTATTATTATTGGTTTACATGAAGCCCCCCCCCCTCCCCCCACACTCTCCCATACCTTAAGCCTTACAGAAACGGCGACGTGTTTTTTTTGTTTCAATTTCAGCTGCATTTAGACGACTTCTTGAAGTATAGGAAGGATATATGGCAGCTAAAAGGATTAATTGAGATAATCTGTCATTTAACGGTTATACATCCTTCTTAAGCTGAATAAATCCGTGTAATACTTGCCAGCATAATTATGATGAAAAGGAGGTCACCGGTACTGAATGGGATAGTACCGTACCTTGACCCTTGACCTCTAATGTTCCCCCTGCTACCAACACCAATATCCAGTGTTTATGTTACTGTTTACACCACACAGAGCCTCACGTACAACACAACGTCGTAGGGTAGAGCACAGGCAACACTGTTGAGTTGAATGAATTGTTATGTTGAAATACTGTACAACGAAATTTATTTATTTATTTTATTTTTTTCCATATCAATATTCCAGTGACTGGTAATGTGTATGCCTCCCTTTATATTATAATAATTAGATTGAATAGTCACTGTGCTGGATACATGGCCATATTTATCAATTTCTTCCCTAGATAATCAGATAGTTTTATGACAATTATCATTTAGATCAAGACAGTGATCGAAATATTACTGCTATATAATGTTGCACCTTTCGCTCTGGCCTCCGTGATGTAGCTAAATCTGTCCTCACCCAACCGTTTTACTACCAACACAGATAAGTGACGTTCATATCTCCAACTTGGACAGTTTATGTGTTGGTTCACTGTTGTGGCAGGTTTAATGGGGGAGTGGGTCGAGTGATAATGTCTGGTCGTCAATGTTATATCTGGTAAAACGAGCGTCATACCCACTACAAATGTTCACGATGTCGGGTAATTCACCCATATGAGTAAGTCTTCTTGCTAATACTTTGGTCTACTATATATGAATAATTACCTATCACGGTTTCCAATTGCTTGTTATTTTTTCAAACTGGTATGCATAATACAAGGATATATATATATATACCGGTATATATATATATATATAATAATAAAACACATTGTCAACGGATGAAGAAATACGTACCGTTTTCATTATAGTTTTAGTAAGAGTTTTTGCTCCTAAAACAAGTGTAGGCTACAATTGTTTTGTTGTTCCCCGTGGGATAGCCAGGTAAGGGTGGGGCATATGGCAGTATAAATCTGGTAACCCGATACTGGTCATGCATTACCGTGTAAGTTATGAAAAGAGGGTTGGGGGCAGGAGAGAACGAATAAAATGAGACATTTCTATACAGAAACAATTTAAGAACTACATAACATTTGTTGCAAGTAGGTCAGTTCATTGTTAGTAAAAATGAGAGATCTAATAAGATTACACGAAGAGTACAAAACAATGCAAAGCAAAATAAAGAACAACATTTGTATTGTTCCCTACAAGGCTGATTATAGCTAATTTACATAGCGTATGTGAAAAGAAAGGCACAAACAATATGAAGAGAGACTATTAATTTGTAAATGCAGTTGCTCGGGGGTTAAAAGCAAGATATTTACCTATCCGATTGTTGACACTTTGGACAGTACAACCCTCAACGACATTACTAGGTTGTGCATTCTAGTATACAGTGTACTGTAGACCATTCAATTGTAATAGAAATGCCTTGCCTTGTGTTTCTAAAAAGTCTTTTCAGGTATTTTAATTCCATTTCTCATAGTATAATGTAAACAATCAATTGTGAAATATTTGTTGACATCCATAGGCTATTGCTCGAGTTTGTGCTCGAGCCTTTAACCTCTGAAGTGCGCACGGGGGTAATTGAAAACGTCCCCCTGTGCTGACGTATTTGAGGTGTTTCCGTCACTAAAATATTCATTGTACCATTAATAGCATTAATAATTATCCATATGCGCCTATTATGGGTTGATTATAAAGGTATTAACCTGAAACAACAATAAAACGAGTGAAAACAGCGTTTGGATGGTCAAAATCGGAGATATAGCCCGCGAGTTGTATAATGTATGGGTGAGGCAAGCTACCTTCCCGCCAATTTCCCCCAAGGCCACTGAGACACAGTCGATCGATACTCTCTCTCTCTCTCTTGCACTCGATTGCCATCAGTGATGACAACACCCTGCTTGCAACTCGCTAATGTTAGCACGAAAATATACCTCAGAATAAGGGAATAATAGGGAAAATAGGTGATAACTGAAGGATAGGAGGAAAGTGGGGAAGGAGGGGAGGTAGAGGACTGAGATTTTGCATGGCCCAGGGGCCAAAAAAAAAAAACAAATAAATTTTTTTTTTTTTTTTTCGATGTCAAAAGTTGATTTTTTATTTTACTTACTCAGGAGAGTCTTCCCGCAGTCCGCCGGGGGAACTCTTAAGAGTCTCCCGGCAGCTCCCGGGTTAATATCTGTAAACACGTGAATAACGAATAATAGTGACAGATTAAGAAAACGCATCGGTAAGAAAAATAGAACGTGAAAACAATATCAGGTAATAGATTTAATAGAGAGAGAGAGAGAGAGCAAGAGAGAGAGAGCAAGAGAGAGAGAGAGAGAGAGAGAGAGAGAGAGAGGAAGAGAGAATACGAGGAATGTAAATGCTGGAGGAAATACAATGTCTAACAGTGAGGTGCGTGATTTCTCTTACACAGCAGCATCTCAACACAAAACCAAAGTAGGCTATAAGAGAACACGTTTGTGTACTCTTACCTCATGCTTCCCAGTACCCTGGAAAGAAGCAAACATCCATCCAGTTCCTAAAAAAGGTGCCTCTTCAGATCCATCAAACTACAGACCAATAGCTATAACTTCCACTCTTGGTAAAGTCTTTGAAATTATATTGAATAATCACATAATTAAGCATCTTGAGAATAATAAATTAATCAGTGATAGGCAATATGGTTTTAGACGATGTCGATCAACTGCAGACATGCTTTGCCTTCTTACGCATCAAATCAACCAAGCTACAGACCAACATGGTGAAACACATACAATAGCACTGGATATATCAAAGGCATTTGATAGAGTCTGGCATCAATCCTTATTGTCGAAGATGTCACACTACGGCCTTGCATCATTAGTCCCACTAATTTCTTCTTATCTTCATAACAGAAAAATACGTGTAATGGTAGATGGCCTTTATTCTCAATTTCACTCAATAAATGCTGGTGTTCCCCAGGGATCAGTTTTGGCCCCAATTCTGTTCCTCATTCATATCAATGATCTCATATCTACCACTCATAATCCAATACATTCCTATCAACACTCCACAGTTCCTTCACATTTACCAATTCTTTCACCCAACCCGATCTTATAAATTCAAAAATAAACACTGCAATTTCTCTGAACCAGGACCTTTCTAGAATTAATGGATGGGGACAAAAGAATCTAGTTTCCTTTAATGCACAGAAAACCAAGTACATTCAATTTTCTAACCGACAGAATCTCACTGACTCCCATATATTTTTTAATGATGTAAATATTCCCACTTCCCCTAGTATTGACATTCTCGGTGTAACATTAACTACTAACTTGAGTTGGACACATTATGTTAGAGGCATTGCTAAGAATGCCTCTAAAAAACTGGGACTCCTGTACAGAGTTCGAGAATTCTTCACTGACGAGCAGTTGGCCGTGATATATAAGTCATGTGCGTTCTCAGATGGATTACTGTTCACCTCTGTGGGGTGGAAGTGGAGTGGTTGCATTGAGGCAGTTGGACAAAATTCAAAATAAAGCTATTAGATTAATCAATAACCCTGCAATCACACAGGACCTTCCTACATTATCCATACGAAGAAACGTTGCATCCCTTGCATTATTCTACAGATATTTTCACAGCAATTGTTCCGAGGAACTTGCTTCAATTGTGCCGCCTCTCCACATCTTTCCCCGTAGAACTAGGGCAGCTGAGAGCGCCCATGAATTTACACTTTCTCCTCCACAATGCAGAACTTCTGCTTATCAGAATTCATTTATCCCCAGAGCTACTACTATTTGGAATTCACTTCCCTCGAATTGCTTTCCACAAACTTACAATCTACAAATGTTTAAATCCAGTTGTTACAAACATTTTATGAATGGAGGATGCCTTTAGGCACATGGCCCTTTTTGTTTTGTCTGTGTTTTTCCTTCCTCCGTTCATTGTCTCTTAAAAAAAAAAAAAAAAAAAAAAAAAAACGAGAAATTTTTAGTTTGATTCCTAGACCTCCATCAAGCTTTATGTGCACTGCTGTACTTATAACTGTCTTGATGGTGTAATGGTTATAGTGTATAAGATCTGTATGTGATAACCAAGGTTAGAATCCCGGTAGGATCACATGCATTCATTATTTTCATTGGGAGTTTTTTTTGGTGATGGGAGTGATATGAATACATTATAGTATATGGCTAAGTGATGCTATATTGTATTGATTGGATTAAATTCACTGACTGTCATAGAAGTTGATGGACCAATAAGTGTTTTTCTCACATTATAACTTTGGTGAATTATACATGCAATTGGAATGGCATCAATAACAACACATATAACCTCATTAATTACAAACACATTTCCATTCAAAAATCAATCTCGATTGAAAGATTTGAAAAAAACATTAATGGTAGGTTCATGGATTGTTAGGTGTGACTGTATGACTTTAAACAAATATACTGCTATATATTTGAGGCTTCGAGCTATATGTTTGAAACATCTGAAACATTTCAACCATGAAAAATCATTTAAAAAACGCCTAACTTAGTAATCTGACCATGTCTATAAATTATCCTCGGTTTAAATAGTAGACATATCCAAGGG